>JARHVA010008930.1:20000-42500 GCA_037957365.1 Torreya grandis | reverse complement strand
TTCTTCCATAATATGTATTATTTTTCCAATATTTTTCACGTGTTTTATTTCTAAATCACTTTGAATATTTATAAAAATTGTATTTTTATCTTTGATCCTGTACTATGTACCAAAAATTATTATTCATGTTCATGGGGTCTTTGATCTCTATGAAAATCCAACTGTGATGTCGCCCTTGTGAGATGAGGGATGTAACCTAAAATTCACTCATCTCAAAATAAAAGTAAAATGTATCATTTGATAAATATATTATCATGTAGTATTTTGGTCATATTGTTTAGAGTATGCCATCATACAACTTTAATTGTCAATGAAACATGTATGTAACATATTTAATGTGATGAATATAAGTGGCATGTTTGAATAGATTTATAAATAAACATGCAATAAATTCACCATCTTTTAAGTAGACTGTGTAGTAAAATTACATGACATGTATCATGTCACCAATAATCAAACGCAACAAGAAAAACACAACCAAGGGATGGATATAATGGGCATGAATATGTCAAAAAATGAATTCTAAGGTTTGTATTCAAATTAAATTAATAATATCACAAATATGGGACATGTTCAAATGTCAAAAAAATATAAGTTCGAGGGCCACAATAAATGGACATATTCAAATGTCACACATACCAATCACAAATCACATATAGATGTTAAATAAATTTTCACACAAGGGATAAGGTCCAAGGTCAAAACACAATAAATAAAAAATGTCTAGCCCACCATGCAAGAAATTAATTAGCATTAAAGAAGCTTATAACAAGTGAAAACTAGTTTATTCCATCTAATCTAATAATGTCACATTATATATAAAAATGTAGCATATATATGTATCACAATATAAAATAGGAGTAAATACAAGATATGTAGTATGTCATGATGGAAAGGTCATATAAATATATAACATACTATATTGTAACCTATAGAATTAAATGCCCATAACATAGACATGGCGACTAGGTAGAATGGAATCCAACATCTAAGAATCCATGTATAATGTATGCCATGTATCACATCCATAGACTAGGTGAAATACATGTACATTTGAAAAAATATGTATGATAAATACTATATCCACAAATGTAAACTAACATCTTATGTCATGCTCATGGTCCTAATTTTTATTTTTATTTTAAATATTTCGAATGGTTTTTTTATTTTTCAATATTTTATTTTTTGGACTTTTGATATATTTTATTTTTATTTTTATTTTTATTTTTGATATTTTTGAATGTAACTAGCCTATGATCCCATAAATGGGAGGACCATAGTGCGTGATTGGATCATAGATGTTGAAGATGATTTTCTTTTTATAAAATGTGCTACATGTAAGTGTATTTGAATAAAAAAGGAATCAAGTTTTGTAGCATAAATTCCATGATCATTGCTTATAAAATCTATTTCCATATGTGTAGCTTGAGAAGTTGTATGATTTTATGGAGTTTTATATATAATAGGGCAATGTATCCTTACCATTTTTCATTATGGAATATGTTGAATTATCCAAGATGCTACCTTAAGATGCACTATAGATGATGTATATTTATTTTAATCTTGAGTAACTTTTTTAATGATTTTTTTGGTTTAGGAACATGTACCACTTTCATTTGAACTAAATGTATAGAAATATTTGTTATAGGTACAATAATTAATTCTGTGCTATATTCTTGAATGGGTGTACTTATTATATTTGTATTATTATCTTGAGTAGGTACCAATGATAATTTTAAGAATTAATCATGAAATTTTTTTATAAGATCCTAATGAATCTTATATGACATGTATAATTCCATTGGCCAATATTTCACAAAATTGGCATGCAAGTTTCAATTCACTGGCTATTCCTTTGGTTATTTTAGAAAAAAAATATTATATAGAAAATTGATTATAATATCTATATACAAATATAATTTATTGACAACACATAAATATACTAATTTTTTCTTCATTGATTTTATCAATAGAACCACACATCCAATTTACATGCACACATAATAAATGTAAAGTATTTTGGATCGATTGACAGATTCATAAGGGATAACTTAATAAAAAAATTCCTATCATGTACAAATGCAAATTTATATTAAATGCACTTTTATTTATAATTTACCACTACCTCATATTATTATTTCAAACCCATAGTGAAAACCTATGTATAGTTGTTATTAGCCCCTTGAAGAAAAATTACCATTTTTGTATAAAGCTCATATTAATTATTATAATCCCTTTTTATCTTACATTTTTACCAATCAAAATGACACTTATAAAATATTCATGTTTATCTTTATTCATATATTTTATACAATATACTTATAAAATATTTTATTTTAAACCTTGAGAATAATCCAAGTCAACTTTTCATGAAGACGTTGATAAATAATAACACCCCCCTCCTCACATTATTTTATTTTTCATATTAATTAATTAATTTATGAAATATAAAGCTTAAACTTTCTTGATGATTATCCAAAAATTCAATTCTTATACCCTCTCTTACTATATTAAATATTAGTATTTCTAGTCAAGCATGGGTTTCTTCTCCTTGATGATATTTTTTACAATGGACTTGAAATGTTAGAATAAAAAAAATTATATAGTTATATTAAAAATATATATTATAATTATTATGAGGATATATGTGTATATGTTTCTTTTTTAATTTTTGAGAGGTTCCCTCAATTAGAAAATAATAATTTGACTAATTCTAAATATTTCATATATTATGAGAATGTGGATGTATAGGAAATTTTATGAAACTTTAAAAGGTTTTGTCAATTAAAAAAAAACTCAATACCATTTATTTTATTTAAATTTGTGTGGTATTAATTCTTATGTAGTTGCTACTAATTATCATCACAACTTACATGTATAATATTTTGTAATGATATGTTGAAAGATTCCACAAGCAATTTTAATTAGATATTATTTTTTGTTAATCTCATGTTTTTTTAATCATTACCCAAATGGCCACCATGAGTAGTCATTATGTCATTTTCCAGGTATATATTATTTAATAATAAAATAACAAGAGGGCCCACACTTACAATTCTTGTGTACTAAATTAGGACCCCATGTCTTTTTATTATTACGAAGATTATATCTTGAAAATGCAATATAAGTAATGGGTATTCATTGAGATTAATTGGGTAATGACTAAAACACATAAAAGTATAATAATATATAAAAATTAATTTCAAAATACAATCTCTTCCATATAATATCTAAGTATATTCTCTCCCATCAAATAAAATTCAAGATAATCTTAGTTTTGTTGACATAAATAATGCATCATCTACAATTTTACTGCCCACTATATTAAGATATAGGTGATTTTAAATATTTTAACATATTACTTGCCTTCATCATCTCATCCCATATTATTATGCTCCATGCCTCACTCCTCAATATTTGTGTATCATTTTCAGGCTTACAACTTTCCATGAAAGAAGATTGACAAGGAAATTGCATTTGTTTCACCACTATTATTAATCATTTTAAATACCTAACTATTAGATCATAAATTTCTCCTTTATGTATAGATTAAATTATTTTTTCACTTAAATAATTTATGTAAAGTGGATTTAATGAGTCTACTATCATTTGGCATAAACAAAATAGAATATTTCAATAATACCACAATATTTTTAAGTTTTACACAAACAAATTCATCAATATGATATGCATAAAAATGGATCTTCTACCATAATAAAGGTTGTCTCATCCATTGCTACCTTCTTTTTAGTTTTAAATTTCTATTTATTTTTATGATTAGACAATATTAATGATAGTTATACATTATACTTTATACTCTAAAAAGAGATAATGTCCAACTCAATAAACTAAAAAAAAAAGGCATAAATATTTGAAAATATTACCAAAAAATATTGTTTATTTAAAAATGAACTTTGTTTATGTCAAAGTGGACATAAAATAATTTAAAATTATAGTATACATCAAATATTAAATTTAGCATAAAAATTGAAAAATCTGTAAGACAAAAATACATTTGTCTTAAACCAAAAGTAAATGAAATAAATTCCGTTTAAGCCTCTGTCTCATACTATTTCCAAAGCAACTTCCCCAAATACAAACATATCATATTCAAATACATTAATATAATGAAGACAAGAAAATTATATAGCATTGAAAATGAACATAAGGAAATTCAATTTTCATATAAAAAGATAGTTATAATTATAACATCTAACATTTATGAACAAACTGGTGATTGTTTGATAATATATGAGGTATTGTTGAATTCCATGTATGTTGGATATGAAAAAAAATCTTGTCAATTATTTAATAATTTTAAAAGTAGTTCCTCAATCAAATATGATCTCATGGACTAGGATATGGAAAATATGGGTTTTACTTTTGCTTCTTCTCCATATTTTAGTAGACTCCTAATTTTGAAAAAAAAAAACATAAATACATGAAAATTTCCCTCAACTTAAGTAATTTATTTATGATTAAGGCTTATGTGTTAAAAAATTGAATTAATAACCATCTAATGTTTTGACCTATCCACATTTGAATTTTTAATATCGATATTATAGGATCCACATGCAATGGAGATACTAGATATGATCAAAGTTAATCAAACACAATAATTTTCTAGGTGAGGATTAAAGAAAAGAAGGCATGAAATAACTATGACATATTTACAAGACCAACCTTAGAAAATATAAATGCAATTAAGATTAATACCAAACCTATAAAGTTTTTAATTATCATCCAAGAGTGTTAAAATGGGAGTTTTGGAGTAGGGCATGAGAATCATTAGTAAATTAATGTGAACTTACCTTTCAGTGAGGTTGTAGTTTATAAACGTTTACTAATTATAAAAGATTAATGTTGAAGAATATAAAAGACATGCAAAATATTTGACAAAATTACTCAACCAAAATTTGTCTTATGGATTGTAATAACTATTGGTTATGGATAGCATATCAATATTAATTTATCATGACTTATGTTTGTGTGCTTTATTTTATGTCTTTAACACTATTGGTTGCATATTTATTTACATCTTGACATATTTATTAGATGCATTAGTAGCTATAGAACTATTATTTTCATCATATTCATGTTCTATTATAGTTATTATTATGATATGTTATGTACTGGACCATGTTTATATTGTCATAGATGATTAGATTTAGTTTGTTATAGAATTGATTTATGAAAATTCAAATTGAAACTAATTGTCATATTTGATATGTTGTTTTCATTAAGATATTATTGATGTATCATTATGATGATTGAATTAATAGGAAGAGGAAAATGAGATAGGTTGGATTTGGTGATTAGTAGTATAAGTTATAAAAGGGTAATAATGAGTTATTAATCTTTCAAGCCATGATATTTTGAGCTTTGTCTTATCTGGTCCTTTTTGACTAATTGTGTTTGCTTATTCATTTGGTTGATGAACAAACTAATTTTATTAGTCTTTGACTAGATTCTTATTCTTGATACCAATTTCATCATGAATTATATGGTAATCAATTTCATTTTTTTCTTTTGCTTTGATCTCGATTAGAACAATAATAAACTTAAATTTGTGTTATATGGATTGTTAGAAAATTGATAGATTACATGAAGCTTTAAATTTAGTCTATGTTTGGAAAATTTGCATTAGATTTCATTGGGTGCTTCAATATTTTCTTTTTAATTGTGACTATTGTATGGATTTGAATTAGTGTTTTAATCATTTGGTGAGTTGAATGTGTAAGCTTATGAAGGGGACCATGACTAGGTCATGGGGTTTTCATTAGTTTTATTTTGTTTAAATCATGGCATTTAAAACTTTGGTTAAATATAAAGTTCATCTTGTCCATTATCTTCAAAAAAATTTATTTGTTCATTTGGTTTTATGGTGAGCTCAATTGGTTGAACCCTAGTTGAACTCTACCAAAAAATTTGGTTAAGGACATTGAAAACCTAGTGGGACTAGGTTATGATTGTTAGTTCCATTTTAAGTTTCATTTTGGATGGAAATGATGGTGGTTTATTTATCCATGTTGTCATTTCATAAAAATAATGCAAGACCATTGTGGGATTTAATGACAATCAATAGAGTTTGTGGGGGCTTGAATAGGTGCAAAGAGGAAAAGAGAGTTATTGATTTTATCAAGAGGCCATGGTATCTTTTACATTTTTAGGGCATTCAACAAGTAAGTGTTTTTGTTTTTAATTTATAATGGAGTATAATATAGTAGTTATTTTGTGTTCTATTTAAAATGGGTATAACCAAAATAAATAATGAAACATTATAGGTTCATGGTGAAGTCTATGGACTTCATGATGAACCCATAATGGAATGGTTGACATATAGTTGAATATACTCTTAGCAAAATGTTTTGAGTTATTTTTCATGAGGCTTGATACCTGGTTTTAGTATTCAGCTATGTAGTTTTATTTTTTTTATTTTTTTATGATGGATTATGTTTGAATGCATATTAAAATTATTAGTTTAGGCTTTTCCCCATTTTCAATTTTACATACATGGTTATTAGTCAACTTGTTTACAGTTGTTAAGGTCATTAGTGGAAATACACTTTATGTTTATTTAATAGTGATTTGATTTTTTACCTTTTTGGTGACCTAATTTATCATTATATAATGTACCTCCTTTTTGATTTTTGGCTAATTAGCTAATTAATTAGTTAATGAAGTCTTGTATGCAACTTGTGTTGTGTCAATCTTGCTCTCACCTAATATAGGGGTTTCATGCAATTTGTGACATTCATAGATCTTGTTAATCTAGCATGGTATTAGAGCTCTAATCTGATAGTTTTTTTGTATTTTTCAAAATCTTTGGTGAGATATTTCTTGCATTCATCCTATTGGCTTTCTTATTTTTTAAATTTTCTTAGAGTTGGTAGGATTTCATGAAAATCCATGAAAAATATATAGTTAGAGTCTTAAATCATAAAATAGACATTTCCATCATATTTAGAAGGTTCTAAAACCCTAAGATCAGTTGTAAACATGACCTAGTTTTATGATGGTCAATTCACAGTTTTGGAGGATTTCGAGGCTTTTCGATGATTTTCGCAAATCTTTATAGTCAAGTTCTCCAAGGGAAAATCATTTTTTGGATTTTAATAGGTTTTTTGAGATCCTTGGTGGGTCTTTTATGGAATTTTCATACCCTATGATAGGTAAATTATTGATAAAAATCAAATGCTTCAACTATTGTGATAAAGTCCATGGACTACTTTGTATTTTCATCTCTCTTGATCTAATATTCCACATAGAATCTACCAAAAAACTAATAAAGTGTGGACCACTCTAAGAATTATCTTTAAAAAGTTGGATTTGATGAGAGGCCATGAGCTAGAGAATGAGCTCATTAGTTGGAACCTAGATGACTATGACACCCTATAAGAATTTTTCACTAGGTTTAATCTTATGAGGTTGTAGTTGAAATAATGTGGAATTGATAAGAAAGATGAACAATTTGTTATGTCGATACTCTTGAAACTAGTTCTAAAGTATTTTGTATTTGTGTCCACTTTCCATGCCATAAAAAGTGCTCTTATAGCCACATGAAATATGCCTTATTTAGATATATTTATTGCCAACTTGATTCAAGAGTACGATAATTTGATACATATGTGCATAGCGAAGTCCTAAAAATATCATGCACACTTTGCTAAGAAAGAGAAGGTTTCAAATAATATAGATAAGAAATATAACAAAAAGGACCATGAGAAGGATGTAAATACTTCCACCTATAAATCAAACTATGATACTTCTTCCAATCTTAAGACTAAGAAAGAGATGATCAAATTCAAGTTTTATTGGGGAAAGTATGATGAAACAAAATCTTTTAATAAGTAGATTGACCAATTGACTAAGATACTCAAGAAGCATAATATTAGTGTCCTTGATTTTACCAATCATAGTCCATCAACCCATGAATACTATATGGAAATGACCATGGTAAAGAAAAGGCAAAAGAGAATGGTAAGGGGAAAGAAAAGAGAAAGGCTTTAGTTATAGTTATACATGTGACTCCCACATGTGTCATTGACTCTGGTACCTCACATCTTATGACATCTTCACACATAGAATTTAGTTCCTTAGAAATATGTAGCAATGCCCTCTATATAAATGGTTTATGACACTTATAAAAAGGTTCTCGAGAGAGGGTATATTTAAGTGAGTGGTGGAAAATTCAACAATGTTTAAGTTTTCCCTCACTTTCAACTAATCTCCTATCACTTTAATAGATCACTCACCTTGGTCTGAGCATGTGAGTTGAGTTCACTATAGATTCAGTGTATGTTAGAGAGATGCATAGTGACACTATATTGGTAGTGGGAATCGTTGATCATTAGACTCGACTGTATAACTTCTCACATTTGATCTTGACCATCCTTTAGATTCTTCTTCATCAAATGCACCTGAAATTGATGACATTTTGATCCTAATCACACCTCTAATATTGATGACTCTTCGTTCAACATACATGACTAAAGCAGTGATGGGGACACGTATCCACCATCTCCTTATCACATTCTAGATATTGAGGAGTTATTCGTTAATCAACCTATCCCTAGTCTAATTTAGAAATTACATGGAATATTTATATTGATCTATAGCAAACCACACATCAAGAAGTTTATCCCATAGTTTTAAGTCATTCAATAGTCCTCCATTGCCTCTACTCCTATTGCACCATCATTGTATAGAGTAGTTGGTCATCCTACATTAAATGAGAAGAATATTTATTTATATGGGAATCAAACCTTGGTTGAAGATCCATCAAACATATGGTAGACTGACTCACTATATAAGGGTGATCCACTCCTCACTGCATCTACTTTTGATCCACATTCACTCTAGGGAACTTCATTGTATGATATTGGATGGTTATAAGTAGTTGTATAATCTAGTGGGGTTTTGTATCCCCCTTATCTTCTTTTCTCTCTTTTAGGGGAGGATTTTTATCCTATGAGTTTTCTCCCTTTCTTTATTTTATGGGAGTTACATTTTACTTTGGTACCTCATAGGGGCTTGTTGTTGGGACCCAATTCTTCTACCCACCTAAGTTATGCTTTAGAGGGTGTTAATGTATCTTTTTTACCTCTTTCAACTTTACCTACATAGTTATTAGTTAGTTTTATTAGGGTCATTAAGTTTATTATGAGAAATAAACTTAATGTGATTTCTAATAGTGAGTTGAGTTGTTACCATTCAAAGTACCTCCTTTGTACTTTTTGGCTAAACAACTAATCAATTATCTAATGAAGATTGTGATTCATTTTATGAAACATGTGTTGTGGAAATCTTGATCTAACCTAATACTTGATCTTGGAGTAATTTGACAAAAAATAGGTATGGTTAAGCCATAGTCTTATTGACATCAAATATCTGATTACCATTATTTTTGAAAGAATGGGTCTCAATTTTTTTTTTCATTTTATATTTGACTTATTTTTTGTGGAATGGTTGTATAATGTGGTTATGGTGAACATTTTTTGGAATGTATTTGTTGACAGTCAATTTTATGTAGTTTTGAAATGGTTGTAGATGCTTATTTTCGATTGTCGATAGGGTTTTGATAAAAATGTGTTTGTCTTGAATGACCATACATGAGCATAAGGTATTTTGGAAGTTTTAACTAAGTTTATATGTTTTTGTAATATTATTTCATTTTATGAGGGTTAATATGCAAATTTTGAGTTGTATTATTTTCCATTTTGTGTATACTTTGATAACTTTTTTTGGTGTCACACCTCTTTTTAGTGTTAATATGATTTAGACTGTTGATGTATATTATGTTTGGAGGATAATGGTGGAGAATAAAATTGGTTTTTAATATATTTAGTACTATTGATTAAGAAATACATGTATGTTATATTTGCATGCATATATCATTTGAATTCAATGGATAAAGTGATCATTATTTGATTTGAGGATGTCAAAAGATAGTGCTAATGGTAATCATAATTTTTTTTAACCCTACACTTATATTTCAATCAATTAATTTTCATTATTTATGTTTTTGAATTTTAATCTAGAATATCTACTATTGATTCACCTTTCTATAAACCCTATTATTGAACTCCACATCTAACTGATGGATGGGGTGGTCCAGGGCCACCAATGGGGGACTCATTAGGTAGAACAAGTAGGTTTTTTATGTGTTTATCTTCGAAATATGATTCAATTTATTGGATTATTAATGTATTTGGTTTCCCAATATTTGGTTATCTACTGTAAGGACATGATATAAAATAATGTCTCATTGTATGATAGTAAATACAATTCTTTGTATAGTCATATTCTTTAAGTGTATTGAATTTTTATTTCAAATTGGAAATAATACATTGATATGTTGTTTAGTTATAAAGTGGTTGTAACATCCTTTTATGTTATTATATATTTGGTTTATCTTCCCTTCAAGTAAAAATGTAATGAATGATTATTCATTTAGTGATGCAATCTTTAGATTTTGATCATTGGAGCTATTGTTCAAATATCTATTTCTATGTTGTATTTGGAAAGGTAGACCTATTATTTGATTGGGAGGTAATATATAGTTCTCATGTTTTTATGAAGAATATATTTATTACTCTAATGTTGAATTTTGAGAAGTGCCATTCTCTTGTCATTTTCATCAATGGATGAAAAACTGATCTAATACATTGATAAGGCACTATTTGGTTGATTATTATATTTTAGAGCATTACAGTTCTAAAAGGTAACTTATATAAAACTCAAAAGTATGATGCTCTCATCCTTTTAATTTGTTATTCATAACATAATAGAAGGAAGTCATATTTTATCTATTTTTTAGTTTCTTAATTATGAAGGATTATTCTAAGCCATTAATTGAGATAGCCAAGAGAATATTATATTCAATTTTGTTGAGTTCAATGAGAAGAAGTTATAATTTTTTTTGGGATTAAACATGCTAGTCAAGAGTTTGTAGTTTTATTTGAAACCTATTTTGATATTTGGAATTATAATTATAAATTAGGTTGAATATTAAAACATAACATGAAAACTAGCTGAACAAGTTTATTAATACTCATGTTAATGTTAATTGGTCTTATTAACCAATTTAATGGTAAATGAATATTTATCAATCTTTATAACAATTCTTGAATATAATTCTTGATGTTGAGATGAGATGCCTTACATTATTATATAATATTTATATTTAATTATTTTAATAAGTCACTAATGACAAAGAAATAAATTGGTAAGGTGTTCTAGACCTTGTATTATGTTTAGACAAAAAAACAAGTTTAATGAATAAGATATAATAAAATGATTAATGTTTGGTATAACAAGGTGAAGTAATAAATGTCTTCTTGAAATTGTTTAAGTTTGCTATTATGCAAAACATAAACATGGTTGTTCAAACATCAATAGTATGCTAAGATATTAAAGGATTGTTTGATGATTATCCATTCTTTACCTTGATATAAATAGGCCACAAGACTATAAACATTACATATAGTAATATATTAATATATGATAATGTGGGATGGTCAATGCATACACTTAAGTAAAATTGTGTGGATTTACTTATCTATGTAGTGTATAAATGGGATTTGATTCCAATTTAAGTAATATCCATGTATGTGGTAATGTTTGTCAATAAAAAAAATGAACAATGTACTTTACTTAATTCAGATTATATGGATGAATTGTGTGAATGTCAAATTGCATTGTATTGATTTTGTGAATAAATTTGAAGCTCATGTCTTGTTGCTCACAAAATTACGTAAATCATTAAATGTGGAAGCTTAGTATGATGATTATTATATTGAGCATTTAATTATTTATGTCTTAGCTTGTTATTAATCTTCATGATGGTGACTTGTACACTTGAATATAGTTTAGCTTACCTGCTAGTCTTATTATTTTATGCTAAGTATAGGCATTCAAGTAAGGCTAAAACTTGATATTGTTCATTTTAGGAATGCCATAGTTTTAGTAATCATATTTGATAGTACGAATGCAAACTTAGTACATTGGTACAACATAATATTCTTATTGATTAGTTAAAGTAACTTCTTCATAGTATCAATAGGAATTTTTAACTTAGGCAAATACACATGTTTAGTATAACACAATTATGGACTTGATCGTGATTTATGCAAAATAATTTCCTTCTGTTAGGTTTATAATGATGTTGAGTAACTCAATGATAATTTTAAAAATAGAATAGGTTGTTACATCATTATTTGAAAGACTTGTAAATGGCCTATCCAAAGTATTAAAAATTTGATTCTTATTTATCCATTCTAAAAATATGGTTTAGACCCACACTGTCCATGTCTAAGAAATATGACTTAAACATTGAAAACAATTCATGATAGCCAACATTTACTATGAAAACTTATTTTTTAATGAAATTATGTAGATTTGTTTTATTAACATGTTTAAAATTGTTTAAGAATAAGGATATTTTTTATCGATGAATTCATGTCCCACAACCATAATTATGCATAGCATATCCTTCCACAATTTAATATGTAGTATTATAAGTAAAATGGATGTCTACTTATATATTATGAAAAAATAGGAATAATGTAAAGTAATTGTCTTCCATAGTAGAGATGATGAGTTACTTCCTACCAACAATATACATGGTTATCATTGAAAAATTAATTCTACTATAATTTCCATAGAAAATTTAAATAGTACTCAAAATCCACACAAAATTATAAAGATAATAAAACTAATATACAAACATAAAATTATACACTATCACTCTTAACAATAGGCTCAAGGGAATGGTGTATTGGTGAGGTACAAGTAATTTGTACTCACCAACCCAAGTTCAATTCCCACTGACTCCATATGGTGTAGTTCTTATCAAAGTGTCCATGTGGACACCTTGAGGTAGGGGTCTCACTTCTTCATGTGTTCCACATAGGGCACAATGGGGTGACTCTAGATGTGGATCATTCAGTGGACATTATGGACCTATACCCACCCATATATCCCACTTTGATAAGAACTCCCAAAATGTACTCCCAAAGTTTGTTAAAAAAATAGTTGTTGTAATATGTAGTGATATTACCTTTAGCCTTAGATGATGGTGTCTACTTATCAATTCTAGATTCCATGGTGGAAAATTTGGAGGAACAGTGTGATATTTCAATTTTATCTACATACCATAGATTTCATCTATGAATTAATTAGTTTAGGAATTGAGAAAACAAAAATTAGAGGCTTAAGATGCCTATGGACATTGTTCCTCTAGCTAATGATCGCTTTCTTATCTCTTGTAAGGATGAATTGGAAAACATACTCGATGATGGGCTAAGATTGATGGGAATTTTTTTGTCTCCCATTGCAAATAGAGATTAGGAATTTCCCAAAATTTGAGTTGCTACCAAAATTTTCTAGCATGGATTTCTCTTTTAGAACTCCTACTAGATTTTTGGCATGAATATGTTATGTTTGGCTTTGCTTAGACTCTTTCTATTAATGGTTGACTTGGTTACTCAAGGTAGGAAAACATTACTAGAAACCAAGGCAAATATTTTGTTTTCTCCTTATAAACCCATACCAAAGTCAATCTTTCTTATAAATAAGAGTAGGGTGTGGTGACAAAGCTTCAAAATAGATGGGTTTTCAAGGCCTTGAAATGCTATTTATTTCCTATATATTGTGGGTGTTAGGACTTGTTCCAATGTCTTAACATTAGGTTATATTTTTTGGTAGGTTAAATAAATAATTATTGTTAATGGGGCATGCATCTTTTTAATAAAGACACCCCCATAAAATAAATTTACTTAGTTTTAGTTTTAGGTAGCTTTTATGTTTTGAGTTAATTAATTAGAACTACCTTACGGGTTGATTTCTCGTAAAGAGTTGGTTATAGGATTAGTTAGTTTTACTGGTCATGGGTAAAATCTATAAAATCAATGTTTAAAATGTAAAAGGGTTAATGGATTAAAGGCACCCTTTCATGTACTTGGTTTTTTGAAAATTAATAAAATACTTGTGCACTCACACTAAGTAGGGACAAGGTTCAAATTATTTGATCAAGGAGTTATCAGTGGTATCAGAGCTTGGTTTTGTCCAGCACGGTGAATTTTGGGAGCTTGGTGAATTCGAAAGAAGGCAAGGTGAAAAGTTAAATTCATGAGAAATCAAATGGCATCAAATAAGGTATGCCATATCAAGAAAATATTTCATTGGTTTAAATTTAATGTCAAAATTTTAAAAAATTATTAAATTATTTTAATTTTTCAAATATTTTTGCATTTAAGCCTGTGTATTTCTCTTATATGACCATCTGGTCATTTTGGCCATTTATGCTCCATTAAATTCTATTCAAACTCCTCATCTGGCATTAAAAATGAATTTCTTTGCATTTAAATGCTATTAAATTCATTAAATTTTAGGCAAAAATAAACTTGTATGAGTTGTTTGCATATTGAAAACCTCTGTAATTTTCATCCATGGTTACCATTATTGATTGCATTCATTCTCAACCCTTTTGAATCTAAAAACACCTAAAAATCTAGTTAAAACCCCTATTTTAAATCCTTAAAGGAAAATCTAGCATTTTTTTATTTTTACGGCCAATGGTATGACCTTCCAATGCCCTGGCTGAAATTTGAAACCATTTTCAGTAAAAAAACACCTCAAAAAATTGTTAAACTCAACCAAAACTAGTTTTATACTACCCGTACAGATTTGTACAGCCACAGGGAGTGAGAGCAGGTGTAAAGAGAGGTTGCAGGAGCTACCATGGCATCCTAGGCAAAAATGGCATAGGAATAAACTCGGGCAAATATTTTTTTTCATGTTTCTAAAGTTTGGTTATCAAAAAAATTGTCTTAGATGGGTCCCACATGAGAGCTTAGCTAAGAAGGTTAAAAAGGGAAAAATCTTGGATTTATTTACATACATGTTAAAAAAAAATTCCCTCATAGACGAAATCCAGCATAAGTACAAGTTTCTACATATTATATTTTGAAAGTGCTCTTAGAGCAATTGGTTAAAGGTTTTTTGTAAGAAGCTTGCAAGGAGGAGGTCAAGGGTTCAAATCCCTTATTTTTGGAATAAATTGCTTTAGAATATACTTTTTGTAAAAATAATATTCCCTTTTAATTTGATTTTTGTATGCCTTGAAAGTTGTGAAAAGTATACTTATTGTATAGTGTTGTTTTAAAAATTGAAAAAGGGGAATTAAATTCTATTTATTTTACATTGTTGTGGTGACATAAGGGTGTAATTGGTGGAATAAGGAAGTAATTTGGTGAAATAAGCGTATACTCAATTGATTTTTGGTGAGGTTAAGTGCAAAACCCATCAAAAAATCTTGTTTTTCTTTTTTACTCTACACGGAGATTAAGTGAAAAACCCCATAGAAGCAGTGTCTTATATAGTGAGTGTGATATTTGTTTCATCTCTTTTACATTTTGTCACACTTTTATCTATTGCACTTGCTTTTATTTCAAGATTCCAAAGATTCAAAACTTTCTTTTAGATGGTGATAGATTAAAAATTTCCAATTATTTTGATAGGAAATGATTAATGGAGGCTTCACTAGTTTTTAATGAGTTATGGGATATTGTCAAGAATGAAAATCCCACATTACAAATAGAATAGGCTAAATTAGATGCATTCAATTTGCATGATTCTAAGGCATTATCTCTCATTAAATGTTGTTGTACTCATGATACTTATTTCTATATTGAAAATTCTCCTCATAGTTACATTGCATGGAAAACATTGTCGGATTTATGTGATAAGAAACCTAATCATAAGAAGATAGATATTCATATGCAGTTGTTTACTTTGTCATTAGATGAAGATGGAGATATGGGAGAATATATGTCTAAGTTGAAAAATATCACTAATGAATACACTAAGGCTAGGTTTGGAAAACTAGATGATGACCTCATAGTCACTACTGCTTTGAAAGGACTACCTAGGTCCTATAAGAATTTTATTGAAATGTTGCATGTCTTTGATAAGATCATAGACATAACCTTTGATTAGTTGGCTGAGTTGCTCATCCAGCATGACCTCTCTCTACCCAAGAAATCCAAGTAAACTAAAAAATCCCATATTTTAGAGTCAAAGCCTAGTTCATCTTCATTTGGGCATCAAAATAATAGAGGAAACAGTTATAGAGGGGGTCAAGGTTATAGAGGAGGTAGATATCAAAAAAGAGGTAGGGGTTATTCAAATAACCAACAATCTAATCATTCACATTCACATGAAATAAGTGATTGAGGATGTGGTCACAACTCATATAGGGGTAGAGGTCAAGGTAGATCAAACATTCAGTTTCATAGATGTGGAAATTTTGGTCACATTGCCTCATAATGTAGGATTCCTTTTGATAAAATTTAGAGGCCACAAAAAGTGACTAAGTATAACTCTACTCAGTATGCCAATCATGACTATGAAGAGTCCAGTAATGTTTCCCATGAATTTGCATTTACTACTTTGGGGCACATTGATTATATTGAATATGAGGCTAGAGATGAGCTTCTAGATGTATGGGTTTTAGAAACAGGAGAAACCAAACACATGACATTTAGGAGAGATTTCTTTTGGTCTTTCAAGGAAGCTTCTCTCTCTCTAGGTGCCTTGGTAGATAAGTCTATGCATACACCACTAGGACTTGGATCTATTTGGATTCTTCTTCCTAATGGGTCTATAAAATACTTAGAGGATGTTTGGTATGTTCCCACATTGAAGAAACACTTACTTTATTTGGTAACTATTCAAAATAAAGGTTATCAAATTGTGCTTGAAAATGGGCTCATTTACATCAATTCAGTGAAGGATGATTATAAAATAATGTATATAGGATACGAAGATGGAAACTTGGTTAGATTGCATTGTAAAGTGTTTCCTCCCACTATAGAACTTGTGGCAGTTATTGACACATGTATAGGTACTATGTCTACATAGAAGTTATGGCATATCCACTATGGGCATTTGAATATCCACTCTTTAGTGGATTTTCAAAGATATGGTATGGTGAGTGGGTTTCCCACTTTTTGCAAAGATAGTGTTCTTTGTGAGTCATGTGTTTTGGGCAAACAAAATTAGGAAAAAATTCCTAAATAGTCATTTTAGAGAGCTAATAAGTGTTTGCAATTAGTTCATAGTGATGTATGTGACATGAATAAGTCATCCATTGGTGGGTGTACATACTTTGTCTTATTTATTGATTACTTTTTTTGGATGACTTGGGTATTTTTTATGAAAAACAAATCTAAAGTTTTTGCTAAGTTTGTTGATTGGTTACACTTAGTCGAAAAAGAAACATGTTCATATTTGATCACTCTTAATTTAGATAATGGAGGTGAGTATACCTCAAATGAATTTTTAGATTATTGTTGAGAACATGGCATTCATTGACAATATAGTAATGCTTATACTCCACACTAAAATGGAGTATCTGAATGGATGAACATAACTTTAGAGGGCACAACACGTGCCATGTTGCACTATAAATAGCTTGATGATAAATTTTGGGTAGAAGCCATTGGTATTGTAGTGTATTTGAGAAACATGTCCCCCATAGTCCCATGAATGTTAAATGTGATTTTTTAAATGGTGATTTATAGGAAGAAGTATATATGAAACAACCTCAGGGGTTTAAATAGGTGGGTGCCAAATACAAAGTGTGTAAATTGATAAAAGCTTTGTATGGGCTTAAATAGGCACCCAGGGCTTGGTATGAGAAAATGGATTCATACTTGAAATACATTGGTTTTCATCATAGTGAATCTGATGATACTCTCTATTTTTGAGTGTAGGGTAAGAAAATGGTGATACTTGTTCTCTATGTCAATGACTTGTTTATCACAAGTAATGATGAAAACCATAACAAGTCTATGAAGAAGGAATTAAAATATGGGTTTGAGATGATAGATCTTGGACTTCTTCACTACTATTTAGGCATTGAGGTAACTCAAAAAGAGCATAGTGTTTTCATTTCACAAACTAAGTATATTTTTGAGTTATTAGATAGGTTTGGCATGAGTGATTGCAAGCCTACCCTCACTCCCATGGAAAGTAACTTGAAATTGTCTAAGGATGATAGCAGTGCCTTTTTTGATGGCACCACATATAGGCAATTTGTGGGAGGTTTGATATATTTGATGACTATCAGGCCTGATATTTCATTTTTAGTTGGAATTTTATCTAGGTTTATGCATGAGCCTAGAGAAATTCATTGGCATGTGGAAAAATGAGTACTTCATTACCTTCAAGGAACAAAAACATATGGCCTTAAATACCACCACAACAAGAACTTCAAACTTGTTGGATATTGTGATGCAAATTTTGGCAGATGTGTGGATGATAGAGTGTCAACCATAGTATACACTATGCATATGGGTTTAGTTTCCATTACTTGGTTTTGTAAGAAGTAAGATACAGTCAAAAATTCATCAATAGAATTAGAGTATACTACAGCATGGGATGCTTCCAAATAAATTGTTTACCTACGTTGTATTCTTGAAGATCTTTAGGTTTCTCAGTTTGCTCCTACACAGTTATACATTGATAATCAAAGTGCATTCAAGATGTCCAAGAATCCTGTGTTTCATGCCAAAAGAAAATATATGGATGTCAAATACCATTATATATGAATTCTAGTGGTAAAGAAAGATCTTGATCCAATAAATTGCCCAACTGCTGATCAGACAACTGACATCTTCACAAAACCCCTTGATAGAATCAAATTTGAAAAATTTAGAAAAAAGCTTGGTATGTGTCTAAAGACTTGACTTTGGATCATAGGGGGGTTTGTTAGGACTTGTTCCAAAGTATTAACATTAGGTTAGATTTTTTGGTAGGTTAAATAAATAATTATTATTAATGGGGCATGCATATTTTTAATAAAAACACCCCCATAAAATGAATTTACTTAGTTTTAGTTTTAGGTATTTTTTATGTTTTGAGTTAATTAATTAGAACTACCTTACGGGTTGATTTCTTGTAAAGAGTTGGTTATAGGATTAGTTGGTTTTACCAGTCATGGGTAAAATCTATAAAATCAATGTTTACAATGTAAAAGGGTTAACAAAGTAAACACACCCTTTCATGTACTTGGTTGTTTGAAAATTAATAAAATACTTGTGCACTCGCACTAAGTAGGGACAAGGTTCAAATTATTTGATCAAGGATTTATCATTGGGTACTCATTATCCTTTTCCTATGGTTTCCATTAGTGGTGAAAAGGATCCTATACATCTCGAGGAACTTCATGACAAGGACTATAAAGCCTCTATTTCTGAAGGGATTCAAAAGCCCCATGAAAACCTATTGAATAAAACTATTTTGAAACTTTCTAAAGATCTATCTAGCAACCTAGAAAGGACTAAGACTACTATTCCTCTAGTTTTGACTCCATAAATTCTTAATATTCTAGATCTTAAACCAAAGTAGGAGAACATAGCCACCCCTCAGGTCCTTTTAACCATAATGTGACATATGTTGGTTCACCTTAGCCCTTGCTAATGAAGGAAACTTCTTGCCCTAGAAAAAAATGTCCAAGAATCCAACTAAGCCTCTAAGATGGAGGCATATCAATTTATCACTCTAAAATAATTACTTGAGGACAAGATATCTTACCAAAGTATCCCTCATAGGTTTTCAACTCATAAAATAATAGGATCTAACCAAAAATATGAATGGGTCTATTATTCTCAAGACTCTGGATCTTGGTTCAAACATAAAAAGCTTAATCCTATAAAATGAGAGATCAATTTTGTAATTTAAAGAACAAAAGGGGATGACCATCATCCTAAAGGAAACTAGAATTGGAAATTGAAGAGGGAATTACCAGGGTATGCAAAGCACCCTCTTGGGGGGAATCAATATTATTTGTTAATGGTTTCTCATAGGCCTCTTGAGTGGTTAGTAGTTTGGGTCTTAGTTTCTCAAACCTACATCTTTTATGTTTTCTCTATCTGTTATTCTTGGGATGTTTTTTACAACCTAAACCTAGATTCTCCTCAACCCTTATTTTTCCCTTCTTTTTATAATTTTAGATCTATATGACTATTATTTTAGATCTTTATTTTGATTTTTACTTGGGTCAAGTGTATGATGGGTTTTCTTAGTTTTTAGTTTATATTTTATACCTTTTCCATTTATATTTTTTAGTCCCTATAATCATTAGATCACCTCGTGTCAATTTACCTACCACCTCACTCCTCTATGTCATTTAATGATGACACTTTTATTTTTATGGCATGCTACTACCCCCTCATCGCATTTGCTTCTCCCCTTTGATTCATCATTCCCAAGTTTTTTTGTGTTATCATTGCAATATTTTATTATCACTTATTACTTTCATCTCTTAAAGGGTCATTGATCTTTTCTTGGATTTAATTTTCTACTTCTAAACTTTCTATAATCCTCATAGTTGTCTTTTTTGAGTTCATGGCTTTGTTGCAAGAATCATTTGTGAAAAAGGAAAATGAGACATAGTCCAAGCATGAATCTTCTAAGGATGAGGTGAAAAAATTAGGAACTGATATGGTTAAGCCTATGTCCTAATTAGCCATCAAAAATAGCAACCCCATAGTTTGGGAAATTTTGATGAAAGGAAATCTTACCCAGTTTATGCTTAGAATTATTAGTCATGATCTCAACTTGGCTAAATTTTTTGTTGAGGCTTGGAAGGAAAGGATGATTTCTATGAGGGGCATGAGGATTGAGGTATCTAAATAATCCATAATGAAAGCAAAGTTATGCTGATAGTGCAAGACTTGAAGTACTACAAAGATAAAACCATGAAGGATGAATGGGTGTCAAAGTTTCTTCACACTACATAAAAAGCAAAAAATATTACCAAGATTTTTTAAAGGATGGATCTGCCTGAGGTTTATCCATAATTTTATAGGCAAGTGATGTTGTATATCACTTTGGATTCCAAATTTAGCCTGGTAAGGTCTCATCATTTCATGCTATTGAATTAATTTAAGGGAATTTACATGATCAATCTTCCCTTCTATCTACTTCACTCTCTAGAGGTTTCTATGAGGGATTTTAATGGAAATCATAAAGTCTTGGTCACACACCAATCCCTCATTTTCATTTTATTCAAGTTTTCCCCTTGGTAAGGAGTATAATACCATATCTATTTCATAGGTGGTGGAACTAAAATAAAGGAAAATATCCCAAAGGGTGTGTGCGGATGTCTTCAAGAAGGGGGGAAAAGGCTAAGTTGGGGAGGCCTAGGAAAAAGCTCATTTTGGAAATAGAGGCTTTGGAAGAGTTGAATGAAGAATTGATTGTCTCGTCAGAGAAGTTGGATCCCCTGGTCATCCTCTCAAACCTAGGTTCCCTTGGGGACTCTATCCCTATAGAACCTATTTTTAAGGGATATTATGAGGACCTTAGCCCAAATAAATCCTAGCAGGAAGCCATCTCTCTAAACACTAGATTACACTCAATCAAATTGAGCCTCAAGAGAAAAACTAGGGAGATAAGAACAATTCCAAAGGAGATTAACAAGATATGTTAGGATATGTTTCTAAAAGTTAGTGTAGAAGGTAAGTCAAGTAAAACCATAGATTTTAGTATTCCCACATGTGGGAGTAAGGATGCTTCTATTGATCTACAATATTTGATTTTCTCAAGAGAAGGGTTGGATACTTTGGCATCTTTCCTTAGGATACCTATAATATTTGATTCCTCCTCATCTACTAAAAGTGAAAAATATATCTCCAAAGAAGGACCCAGGTCTAGGACTTGGGGTAAATCCATTAAAGGTACTCATTAGGTCTCAGAAGGTCTTCTTGACCTAAATTTTGAATGTCCTATTTTCTAGTCTCATTTTGTTCTATCCTTTTTTATTTTGTATTTTTCTCATTATTTAGGTTGTGTTTTTTTAATGGACTAGTTATTCCATGGATTTTTAATGTTTGATCTCTTAGAGACCCAAGCCTCATGATGTGCCTAGGCTAGTTATCACACTAGTTAAAGGTGGGATTATCTTAATCAAAACATTCTCTAAAAAATATAGCTACGTGTGATGAGACATTTCCCCAAAAAAATTACCAGTTGTAATCACAGTTGTCCAAGTCATTCAATTCAAATTTTCTATCATACTAAAAAAACCATCAACCACAAATATCTTCAATTGTTTTAAACCTGGAATTATAAGAAAGTATAATTTTGTTAGATTTTTTAATCAAATACATCAAAACTCAATGAAAATGAAAATATTTAGATATTTTAGTATTAATATACAATGGATTATGTGGGGGTTTGAATTGTGGTCATTTTCAAAGCAATTCCACTACTACACTTATAAGTGGCTAAATAATGTAACCTTCTCTACAAATGTAGTTGACAATCAAGCTTACTATGGCCATGAAAAATATATTACAGTTTAATGATCTAAAATAGGTTAAAACAAAAATGAAAATCCTATTAGGAATCTATAAGAGAGGGAACCATAGCCATATAAGTATTTATGGACTACGTGACCTTTCCTCCAAAGAAATACATGTTAATTTGTTT
>JARHVA010008930.1:0-15000 GCA_037957365.1 Torreya grandis | reverse complement strand
AAAAATATTATAAACACTAAAATTAACCTAATGGATGAATTTTAAATCAAATTCACATTCAAGTACAAATACACACTATTTCTAAAAATAGAAAAACTTGAAAAAATATTGAAATTAATTTTTGGACCCTCAGATGGTCTTGTATGAAATCCTAATATTTTTGAAAACATCCCTAATTAAACTTTCTAATATTGTCATTTTTTTACAAACAAGAGCTCAAACGGAGCTACGGATCAAAATTTATGGCCTTCAAAAGTTTTGGCTTTGCATCAATTATGGTAACCTCATAAATTGTCTCGTTAGTGGAGCAGTCAATTTAATCTCATTCAATGGTTATAATATTATATTAAATGTTACTTTTTTTTCATTATTTTTTTTAAATTTTTATCATGTAAATCAGCTTGCTTTGAAACTTGATACTTGAAGTAGATGGAGCATTTGGTAAATATTTTAACTTGTTCAACACTATGAGTTTGACATATCTTTATTTAACTATATGACATATCTAATAAAATGATTTAAATTTATCAAACATGATTGATTCATGGAGTGGTTCTTGTAATATTTGAGTAAATATGTATTTTAATTTAGTGTCTACCATAGAAATTGTCATCTTTTTTAGCATGGTTTTATACTTCATAACGTATTAACTAATTGGCTCATTTGACCCTTGCTTGCATTTTGAATTTTATGCATAAGATATTCTACCATAGAAATTTTCATCTTTGATGGCATGATTTTATACTTCATAATGTATTCACTAATTAGGTCATTTGACCCTTGCTTGCATTTTGAATTTTGTGCATAAAATATAATTTCAACAATGGTAAAAGAAAAATGTATAAAAACTAATTTTCCAAGGGGTTGAATGTTCTAACTAATTTGAGGCGGAGATAATTGAACTATCATATATCATAATATTTTAGGCTTATTGTAAATATCCTAGTATGTAATTTATATTTGTAATCATAGTTAAGCCATGCTACATGGAATGATCAAATATGTTACTCATGATCACCTTTACCTTCATAGAGTGTTATATTAAGAGCTGCAAAGATTTTTGGTAGTGTTTTAGAGGTTATCTTGGGTGATAAATTATTTTGAAATAGAGTATAATAATCTATTGAGTGATTATATTTAAAAACACTTTGCTCTAATCTAAATACTTTAACATGTAATATTATGATAGTTTATTCAAGATAGTATGCATTATTCTATTTTTGAAGTGGACCTTATGTATTAATCAAAATAGGTTTATATGATTCCCTTGTATAAATAGGAATTTTAATCTATTGAAAATCTTGTGATGTCCCCATACCTATGGATATTGGCACATATGTAATTATAGATATGCATATAGGAAAAAATATAATAGTACAAACTGAAACACTTGAAATTTAAGGATTGATAACTTTGAAAAGCACATTTTTTTTATTGTGATTGAGATGAAACAATATTTTATTGATGTGAAATATTGTGTGTTAGGAGTATTTGGATAACCTTGTTCCCTTATTGATTTCATTATCAAATTAGTTGATGGAAATTATACAAATTTTTAAATTGCTCAAGATCAAAACCATTAAGTTCATTTGGATCAATTATATTATATCTTTCAATATTATATTTTATATTTTTATTATCTTGATTAGAATGTTCATCACTAACATCATATTCAATGTGTAAATAATTTTGAAGGGTTTCTTCATCATATTGATAAAAAAATGTCTCTATTATCCAGTTAAAAATATACCAAAGTAATTTGATTATGATATATACAAATTCTCCATAATACATCAATATGACTTAGAGGAATAAATGATTTAACTTTCTTTATTTACATGCAAAAGTGTGAGAGAAATTAGGGGAAATGCATGTAATTAGATAGGGTGTGTTTATTCTTTAGGCTCTTAGATATACTAATCCCAGTCATAAATAATGAACACAACTAAAAGACACTAAATATAAAAAATTACACCATTCCCATAGCCAAAGAATCCCATATCTAGGGTTTATTTATATTAATTTCCCAAGGCTAATTACTAACTGGTCCATTACAAGAATAAATGGTCAATGTTTTGTTATGGTTTAAAAATAACCCATACATGTTTTTGATTTATTATGCGATACATTGAAACTAAAATCCATCTATAGTGATGTCTAAGGTATTTATTATTGGTTAAATACCCCTCACACCATGACATATATAAAATTAAATATTGATTTACCTAGAATAGTAGATCCTATGAGTTTTAAAACTATAGAAAAATAGTTTCTAAGAAAACATGAGAAAAAATGAAATAGATATAGAAAAACAAATTAGAAAATTAAGGCCTCCAAAACAAATATTTAGATTCACCAACATGTTTTACCCTATTTTTTATAAAGCAAATAAATGTTTAATGTGAATATATAGGTGTAAAACTAGAGAATATCATAATGCTAAAGATGTACAATATTCAACAATTTTGATTTTGGCAAATTGCTAAATGTGGAAAACTACTATTTTGGAAAACACCAAGAAAATATATTCTTAGCTTGCACACATAATTTAGTTGACTGTTCTAAATGTCTGATAGTGAAAATTAGTAAGAGAGGCAATTGTGAATGATAAAATTTAGGAACATAATTATAAAAAATGTTTCAAAAAGTCGGTTGTAAGTAGAAAGGGGCATAGGTTATTTGAATTTGTTGACTGTGGACTTGTCCTAGTTCATTGTGATAAGATATTGATAGGAAAAGAGAGATAAATCAACAATATGATTAAAAAGTATTTCTATAAAATATTGTTTAAGTGGGATTGTGTTTTAGGTTGCTTAGGTTCATTAACCACAAGTTTGTCCCTAATTACTATGACATAAAATTAATAGTTGCACTTTTGATTCATGAATCTATTTAACAACTTAAGTTATAACAAATTAGATTATGCCACACAAAATTCATTATTTATCTTATTTTTACTTTTAAACCCTAAGGTGATTTTGATATCTTAATAGCCTAAAAAAAAGGGAATGTAATGGGTTGAGTTGACCTCAACCACCCCCTTGATGATTGACCACTGCCTATGTATCCTATACACCAAACAGGGATATGAATCTCACGTATTTATCAAACCTAGAGTTATTATGTAATTTTAGTATTTGAATGTTTATGTAACTATAAATATGCCTTTAATACATAAAAATGTAGCTTTTGACTTAATTTCAAATGTTATTGGCATTGCTTATGGTTTCTCCTTTCAAGTGATATTGAATTTGGAAATAATATGGCATATTTTATTAAATAATAATAATGTTTAAAATTAAGAGAAGTGAATACCTAATGGGTTAAATTAATGACATTTGATGTGTATTTACAAGTGAAATTTTTTGAATTTCCTTCATTCAACCCTATGAAATGTGAGGGAAGACCCAAAAGAATTATTTAAATTTTGAAAAGTAGCCATTATTTAGAGTAGGTACTAGCTGATATAAGTAGACAAGAGTGTGATAGAGATCCTGTATGCCTAGGTCAGACTTATCCCAAGAGATCAGTGAAACTTATCTTGAGCTATAGATAGATTGAAGGTGGTTTTAAATAGAGGCTCTTGAGAATTTGACATTAACAGTTTTATGTAGTTGTCTCAAAAAATAAAGGGTTAAGCCCACATATAAATAAATATATTAGAGGATTGGTGAGTAGGAGTCATGTAATTGGGCGTAAGTCTTGTGGTTTTAGATGTATCAATAATTAGAAATTTCAATTACCTATGATTATATATAGGTGCTTATAGCTACATGTGAAATTTTTAGAGTAAACATGAAGACATTTTAGTTAGGTCATTAATTGAGACCTTTCAATAAAAAACCAAGGACTTGTTTTATCACCCAAGGCCAAGTTTTTTTGTCTATTAGAATACCATTAAAACAAAATTTTAAGAAACATTAGAACAAGTGGAAGATGCACCTGCCCTTATTTCTCAAATTTGAAAATGAATATATAATCTAAATACAATTTCTTTGGAAAATTCAACAAACTATTACACAAAATACCCATAATTTTTACACCTACACATGAAAATTATAAGTGTTTCTTCATTAACTCATAATTACCAAAATTTATTTATAATTTGATAAGAGTTTGAGTGGAAGAATTAAATATTTCTCAAAAAAATTATAGATAGGTGAAGGATGACCTCATCATGGTTGGTAAATTGAAAAAGATTTCTGTTAAAACCAAATATTAAGGTTTATGTTAAATTTAACTCCAAACAACATGTGCATAAATTGGCCAATGATTTGATTTAATTAAAGAAGTAAATGTGTCATAATAAACCATATCTTCCTTATAAGGATGTGCTAAGAAATAACTATCATCCATAAAAAAACAATCACAACCACTCCCACATCCCCAATAAAAAATTGGTGATTGAAGATCCTATAGTTATGAATTATCCTTTGAATGGAAACTATGAAATTTTATAAGTATGTAAAAAGGAAGATGGTGAATATATTGAAGCTAAAATTTAATAATCATTTTTTCTATAGCTTGAAGTGGAAGAATCTCATGAATAATATGCAATAATTTTTTTGACTATGTACCATATCAGGAGGAATACAATGATGTCCTAAAAGAAACAAATAGTCAACCCTTTGAAGTTTTCAAATTATCAAAAAATAAGGAAGAAGTTAAGAAGGGTAAGAAAGTTGAGAAAACTAGTAAAGATCTAAAGAATAAATAAGTTCCTAAAGTAACTCTATCTAAGGTCATTCTTAATAGAGATCATCCCTTACCTAACTATTTTAATTACAAAATGTTAGATAAAAAGGTAAGTAATTCATACCCGTATCTATACAATTCTGTAAATACTCAAAAAAATAGTGCCCTACCAAATTTTTATCAAAACACATTTCCAATAATTTTTAAATTTAAAATCTCAAAATCTACCAATTTTCCTAAATTTGATATAATTGACCCTTTAAATAAATCAAAAATTTAAATGTCCCAAAAAAATAGTTGAGGTCAAATCTTGATCATCTTCATAAGCTAATAAAATTAATTAGGGGGAAAAGTCATATTAATTTTAAACCTACATCCAAAGGTATTCTCAAAACTCCTAAGAACTCAAATCCTTATAACCTAATGGTTTCTTCCAATTCAATTGTTAGTAAGATAGAACCCTTCTATATTTCCATTTTCATTCGAGGATGCAAGCTTATGAATTGTGTCATTGATTATTGTTATTTTGATAATGACATTCTTGCTAAGTTTTCTCACACACTTGGTCTAACTTTCACAAAGATGTTTATAATATTTTTTGTATGGATACCAAAAAAAACTACCTTCAATCAACTAAATTAAATACATGAAAGTAGTTATAGTTGTTTATCCTAAAAAGAGAATGAAAATGATGATACTATTGGAAGGCATTCTCATAACATATGAAATGTTACTGAGTAGAATTTTTTGTAGAGACTTTAGAGGTAAATTTCAAATAGATTGGTCTCACATCATTATTATAGTAAAATGGGTTAAACAAATTTTAGAGCCATAACCCAATATGAATTACACATTTTTAAAATAGGATTATCCTCATGTAAACATATTGTAAGAATATGAAACTTTGGGAAATTGTATGACAATGTTTTAAGATGCATGAAAATCCATTAGATAATATAAATTGATTCAAATAAAGTTTGGACCTTGGAATTTGATCATGGCTACTCTTTTGAAGGTTTAGGTATTGATATAGTGATTGTATCACCAAATTAAGAAATGTTTCCCTTCTCCTAAAATTTGAAACTATTAAACAACAATAAAATTTATTAACATGAAATTATTTCTTGTAAGCTTATAAATATTATATTAAATGAAAATAAATAATATAAGGGTCCAAGGTGATGTTGAGTTTGGATGATTACTTGAGACATTACATAAACAAGGTGTGGGACATCATAATTTTTTTTATTCCTTTTATATAGTTGTAGTTTTGAGGGATAATAATCATAAAGCAGATGCCCTAACATTCTATAATTTTATGATGATTCCTCATATTAGGTTTGGTTAACATTTGTATACAATTGAGATAATTTTTCACCATAATATCCTAGATCATTCTAAAAATTTGGAAAGTTATCAATGATGATAAAAAAACATTTTGTTTCTTGGGAAAGTAAATAATTTTGTAAACCTCTTTTTGGAAGGTAGTGATTAAACATATATGGATTATAATTCTTAAACCAATGAATGATGGGGATAATATTTAAAATAATTAATATCATGTAATTAGACTAAATGGGAATAAAATTCCTAAATGCCTATTTTAGATTCAAGAAATTTTTGATAAAGATGATAGGGTTATCAAGAAGAAGTTAAAAAAATTACACCTCAATTTGTTTTATTATAAAAAAAGTAAATAATAGTTATAAAGAGTAGACTATAATGGTTAACATTGGTAAGTGTTATTTTCTTGGGGAGCACATAAAGTCTATCTCACTTATCAAAAAATACATAGATATTATTTTCTATTAATATGTTGATTTGAAATCTTTTAGTTTCATTCAAATATAACACACCAATCCCCTCAAGTAAGGAATTATTAAAAAAAATACAACCCAAAAATAATAAGGACTATGTTTTATAAATTAAAAAAATTACTAAATTAAAGGACCATCTTTCACATTAATCACTAAAAATAGGTTGCCAAAATTTTACCTTTGTGAAATAAAAATAAATAGGTAGTGTCAAATTTTTAAATATAAATCAAGCATCATTGAAGGATAAATACCCATTTCTTATCATGGACGAAGTGTTTCAATCCATCACAAACTTAGAGATGCTATCATTTCTTGATGGTTTCTCAGATTATAATTAGATTGAATTTGCAAAGGAATACCAACACAAAAATTCATTCAAAACCATATGGAGTACATTTTATTATAAAATAATTTCATTTTTTAATTATTGTTTTAAGCATGACATTTTTAAGAATAATGAATCTAGATTTCCATGATCTAAAATATGAGATAATAATAATGTACCTTGAGGACTTAACCAATTTTTTAAAGAGATAATATCATTATGATCATATAGATAAAGTATTTGAAATATGTCAATTTCATGTATGTCTTTGAATCCAAATAATTATATCTTTAGAGTTACACAATGAAAGTTACTAGGACATACAATGTTTAAATCAAGCATGAATATTGATTCTAAAAGAGTTGTGGTTATTCAAAAATTGTCTCTTCTGACAAGAAAACCTTACATTCATTATTTATTTGTAAATTTTAATTTTATAAGGATAGTTGTACCTTAATTTTTATATTTAAAAAGGCATATAGCTAACATGATGAAATATAAGACTACATTCAAATGGAGCAAAGATGGAAGGAATGCCTTTGGAGAGATAAATATATCCATTTATTGTGCACCAAATCTCATCTATACATATTTTAATAAGGATTCCATCTTTACATTTACACATCATAGTACACTTGTTTTTCCATTCTACTTTTTAAATATCATGCCTACTTAGCAGTCAAAGAAATCAAATAATTAAAGCATTAAACTTAAAATTCCCAAACTATTGTAATGGTATCTGATATAGCTATAAAGCCTATCTTGACATAGAAAAAAATTGGATCAAAGATATGGAATTAGATATAAAAAGTATAAAAATATGACCTTGAAATTAAGACAAATAAAATCATTTAAGGATAATGTTTATTCTAACTTAGTAAGTGAAGGTCCTAATGAATCATAGGAAGAATATTGCCTAAATAATTTCCCCTCACCTTGATCATCATATCTACTAATGAATGGTACTCAAACCATATCAAACATCCTCATTTATAATTAATTTCCTAAAATATCTAATATAAACAAAAGAGAGCAGTCAGAATCAAAGTGGTCAAATATGTGAAATGGGATAGCACTATTTAAAAAAATGGTTTGTATAGTTTCTTCCTGAGGTGGATTGAAATAAAATAATAAAATATACTGATGGAAGTATTTCACAATCAAGCATGTGAAGGCCATTCCTATTATTCTATCATAGATTTTAAAATTTTAGTATCTCATTATTATTGGCCTACATTCTTCAGAGATGCTCAAGAGTGGGTTTTGATGTGTGAAACTTTCCAATAGTTTGTTGATAGAATAAATCTTTCCACATTTCCATTAAATCTAGTTGTGATTAAACAAACATTTTAGAAATGGGGTCTAGAATTATTTGGCAAACTCAACTTACATTCTAGTTTTGGCCATAGTCATGTTCTCATTGTAACTAATTACTTCATGAAGCTGTGGAAGTTATCCCTCTCATGGACCACTTATAAAGTGGTATGTAACTTCATCAAGGAGAAAGTTTTGGTTAAGTATTGCATAACACAAAAATATAGTGATACAAAATGCTTCTAAAGTATCATTTTAATAAATCACTATTTTTTTTATGGATACAAGATATCCCTATTATAATTTTAGGCTATTATTTGTAAGGAAATAGTCAATTATAATGAAGAAATAAAAATATTTTGAAAATAATTTGAAACTTGGTAGATGAGAATAAAATAAGTTTGCATAAGAAATTTTATGATTCACTACGGTTTAATTGTATCACTCTGAAGAGGGACATTAGCATGTCTCATTTTATGTTGATAAATGACACTAATGATATCATGTCTATTTTATTGGAATTACTAATGCTTAAATTAGCTAAATAAATTAAATATGAAAATTTAAAGAATTTTTTGGACAAGAGAATCCTGTATATAAAATATTTGGAGAAGAAAAAATTCATAGTTGTCAGTCCTATTAAAGATAACCAAATCACAATGAAGAATAATTTTTATAAAAGAGCTAAGAAAAGGTATTTTTAGATTATATATCTAGTCATTATTAGTATAAGAGGAGAGATAAAAAGGCAACCATGAGAATTTCATTTCTCTATGGATGGTTTTGTTCAAGATTCAACTTTAACATGGATATAACACATAATAGATTATCAAGAGTGCAATCATTTTTCACTAAGATACAATGGGTAGTATCTCAAGTAATTTAAGAAAAATTTGAAGCTATTTGTTTTAAACCATGTATATAGGTATGTTATGATATTACTATGTTTATGTTTCAATTTTTTTGTTATTTCTTTCCCATTATGTTCCTTTCCTTTCTTTTTCATGTGTTACATTTTGGTGTGTATTTATCTTAACTTTGAAATGTATTTTTTTAAAGTCTTAGAATAATAATTTGACTCTATTACCAAAGGATAAGGAATTGGTTGATGAATCTGAGAGATTTTTAAGTCCCCAATTTTCATTTTAAATTCAACTCCCTAATCCAAGCTAGTTGTTATCCTAAGAAAATCACAATCCAAAAAAATACATGTTTTTCATTTCAAAGTGTAATTATAATAGATGAATTTTAAATATCAAAAATTATTTTTTTTAAAAAATTTTTAAGTCCCTAATTCATTTTGGAGGTTTCAAATTTTTTTAGTACATTATGAACTTCCTCAAGTTCCACAGGTTCTCAAAACACTATAAATATTTGGTTTGGTCTATGGTTTCCCTAATGTCTCTGAAATCCAAAATTAATAAAATGGTTTATTGTGTTAATACCAAAATAATTTCTGAAAATTCTAGTTGGGTCTTGTAAATTTTAGTTCTCATGGTGTCTTTTGTTCATGAAACCTTTAAAAAGCCTAGCAAGCTCTTGGCAAAATCCAAAGTTAAAATAAAACAAACATAAATGGGAATTTTAGATCTATAGTGAAGTATTGGAAGATAAATCAAGTGTATTCATTGTCTGAAAATCTTGAAAGTTTCATTTAAAATTTGGGGTGTTTTAAAAAACAACTTTAAATGCTTTCTTTAATTTTATTGGATTCAAAAAAATTAGGTTAGCATTGGGGGTGTATTTCAATGGCTATGAAGAAACTTTAAAAGGCTATAAATAAAATTTACATTCTTCCCATTTGTATTAAAAATTAATTATTTTTATCTACAAATGTCCAATCATCTTTCTCATCTCTTATTAGTGTGTCTTCACTCTCATGTCCTTGAAAGGTTAGTTTTATTTACTTTTTCATCATTGTCTCTACCTTTATTGATTTTGTCCATATGTTTTATCATTTTCATGGTATTTACCATTAGTTCTTCTTTCATAGGGTTTTAAATTATCCTATTGTTGTATTTTATTCATTTCCAATACATTCCTCTTAATTATCTCATACCAATCTAAACGCCTCTACTCCCTAATAATTTCCTAACCTTTTTTGTAAATTTTTATTGTGTCTTGAAAAATATTTTGCATTTCACATCTATGAGGTTATGTTGGCATCCAAAAATTTGGGTCTAATATTTTTGAGCTCAAATAAAATTTAAAATGGTAATTTTAAATATTTATATGACCATTGTAATACTAGATTTTCAGCCACATGAACATTTATGCTTTCTAATTTCATAATAAAAAATTTTATATTATTTTCCAAGGCTACCTTCTGCATAACCAAACCTATAGAAATTAAATTTTAATATATGGGTTTTGATCCCATATCTATCTTGGATACATATATTCCAAATATCATACAAAAAATAATTGTGCCTGTGTCTATTTAATAGTTTTTGGAAAGAATGCATAAATGAAAATAAAGAATCATTAGATAATGCATTCTTGATAAGGGTCTTGCACACAACACTATGTTTTTAAAGTCAATTTAATGTGAAAAAATAGTATTTGGTTGTTTATATTAATATAATAAAGATACCAAGGAAATCATTTCTACAGAGGATGTGGTGATGACCGTGTTGGATGGCCCATCCATAAACATGATAATTTGGACTCCTCTACTTGAAGAAACTATTGAAATAAGAAAAGATATTATAAAACAATTATATAATATCCATAATAGTAAATGTTTAATAATGTTTAATAATTCATTGTTTAATAAGAAGTGCAAGGGTCCTTTGATGATATCTAGATATCTTTACAAGTTATATTATCTCAAGGAGTTGTCAGATATAACAACACTACAAAATACAATCATCGATGATGCTACCACTATTATATTTTATTAATGGATATTTATGTTCATGAGTATCATATTCCATGGAAATTTATTTATTTATTAGTTTAAATTATTAGTGAAAATTTCTATGAGCATCTAGTGAATTTATAGTCCACATAAAAGATTTATATGACATCATATCTTGTATATACTATTATAGTCATAAGATAATGGCCAATCAATATGGTAGGAAAATATATCTAGATTAGAAAAATATATGATCTTTTTTTCTCAAATCACTAATGAAAAATAAATAAATATGATAGAGGGTGAATTATCCATTTACTATGTTGGTAGTAAGGTCTCTATAATGAAACAATGCAAGAATTTTTGTAGATGAGGATTCCAACTTGATCAAATATTATGGGAATTATTTCAATCATGTAATGATCCACTCTCATATTATTATTTTAGTTAACTGAGATACTATCATCATATTATCAAAATTGGTGTGATGATGTCTTAACTCTACCTTATAAATGGAACCATGAATGAGAGTTTGGTAATTTCACATTTCCATTGTCAAAGGAATGATCAACTTACCTATCACATGATGCTCTAAAATTACTTCCTTATTATCTTATTGTTGAAAGACAAAATGATCAAGTTTGTACCTTAGGGTATTGTTCCCCTTTTTAATCCCAAATATCCTAATAGCTCATCTCATATTAGGTATCAATTACAGTATGAATATCAATTCACCTCATAATTAGGAACTAATTCTAAGATCAATTTTTCACAAACAGAGGCATTATGTATAATATTCCACTCGAATGGATTCTTATGTTTCCAATTATGTAGGTATAAACAATTGATCATTTTGAAGACTCATAAACTTGGTAGAATTCAATGTTACCCTAATTACACTACTCTTGATTAAAAGCCAACTCCTAAGAGTTTAAACATGGTTTAGGCATCATTTTAAATCATAACACATTGGCTACCAAATATCCTTATAAACACTCATTTTAACAATGGATAATTATACCATAATTAGATATTTGATATAATTAAACCATGTCCAAGACCTAAAATTCTATTTTTTAAAACATTATATCCAATATGCACAATTTCTTATTATCTCATCAGGATTAAACACTAGTTTCAATATTTGACTTATGTCTAGATGGGTATACATCTTTAACCATTTTTTATACTTGAATTTCAAAGGTAATTAAATTCATAGCTAAAAACAAAATTAAGATCAATAACATCTCTTAATTAAGAACTTATATTAGAATTACCTTGTTACATAATGAGTAATAGAGAAGATCATTATATACCAAGCATACCTCATTATTCATAATCCCAACATAAAAGGTACAAGCCAAAATAATATTTCCAAATAGTTACCATCATAAAATGTTCCAAAAAATATCTTAATCTAGTATAAATTATAATAACATGCAATTATTTCATAACATTAAACCAATATAATTCATATTATCATATTTATTAACAAAACATTCCTACCATAAAAGAGGATATTAAGTCCAATAAGATAACTCAAAACCTTCAATTAATATTACACCATTAGGATTATTATGACAATATTCAACTTTCATAACTCTAAAATAGTCTAGGTTCAAAATCTAAATTTGGGAAGAAAGAGTAACTTTAAACTATAATTGAAACCAATGAGAGGCATACTCTAATATAACCTTTAATTTAATCATTTATTAAAGTATAAGGGTGATTAAATATTCAAGAGTTAAGGAATATTTTCCATATATATAACACCCTCAATATTTACACCACAAAACTTTGTAATAAAGGGATCTCAACTTATATGTCAAGAGATGACAATAGTTCCCAAGAAAAAACATTTTCTTAAGAAAAGATGATTATACAACATCCACAATTCAAAAAACATTCCCAATAATTTTTGTTCATCTTAATTTATATTAAATGAACAACTATTACTAGATTTTATTAAATAAACTAGCTACAACTTGAGGTTGTTATTAAATGTCAATAATTAATCACCAAAACAATGGCTAACATCAAATAAATCATAAACTTTAGGTAACAATGATAAGAACCATCTTCACCAAAACACCTAATATAATATTACATGGATAAAATAAAAAATACTATAAGTGCATCCAACCTTAAGCATTATGAGCTATAAATACCATTGAAATCTATAAATTCAAATCAACTAAGGAAGCCCTCCTACAATAATCATGGACAAGTAATCTGTAGACCAACAATGGTGAATCTACATTAAGAGGAGTTTTACCTTAAAGGTTTGTAGTCACTATAACACATAAATAAAAATAATCAATTTGTTTACAATCAAATCCTCCTATTTTTAGGAAGTTTATAGCCAAGCAAAGCCTTTTAAGAACTAAAAGACTAACTTTGGGCATTACTTAGCCCCATATAAAATTAAGAAAAAAATACTTAATTTAATGGAACTTTTCACATTATAAATTCATCATGCTATTAATTAGATGTAGAATAGATTCCAAAGTGGATTAAGGATCCTAAATCCTCCCAAAAATTAGATTGTTAATCCTTACTTTGAGATTAAAGGGTAATAAGAGAAAAAACCCTAATCAGTCCAAAAAGAAGACAAATAATTTTTACAACAACATATCAACAAGAGTATATTTTATTACCATATTAATAGATGTTCATATTTAACATTTACTTAATAATAAACACCCAAATAGGGTTTAAAATGTATTTTTTACAATACTTCAGCTAGTTCTTCAACTAGAAAGTAAGGAGCTTTTTGGAAAAAATGCATTAACTCACAATGCCCTTACAAGACAACTATATGTTACATTATTCAATTTTCATATCTTAGAATTTTAATCACAAGATAAAAGTCTTCATCTAGATGTGGTAATGTTTAATAAAGGTAGTCTATAAATCAACATCTAGAAAAGACACTACCTCCAATAAGGTAGTTGTTTAAGATAAAATTTTTCCTACACTAAAAAATATGTCAAAAGATAGGTCATCACATGGTTGAAAAAGTCATTTCCTATATGCTAAACATTCAAACAAAAAAATTAAAATAGTAGTATGATTTTTTTTTCGAAAAGAACAAAATTATAAAGGTGGATTTATGATTAGATATACTCACACCTGAATAAATCCATAAACTGGATAACTCATAACATACTGGTGCTAATTCTAAACTAGTTCCAATAAGCTTCATTTGAAAACCTATTACTGCTTATCCACTTTACAATTATCTCAGCCATATATCAAAGAGATAAAACCTTATGTTAAGTAAATAATAATTAACAAATTATGGATATCCTTATCAAATAATAAATACATTCATCCAAGGTTACTTTAGAGGAAACCAATATCTAGATAATAGTAGTGGATTATCTTCCTGAACAACTTACTTCTCGATATAAATATCATAAAATTTAGTTGGTAATTAACCTATAATTTGTACACCACATATAAACTTAGGTAAAACACACACACACACACACACACACACATATATATTAATAAATTTTGAAAAATCACATGAATTACAAAGAAAACCAATTACTACTCAATTAATCCATTATACAAGATAACATAAATGTCTATCTAATATCACCCACTTTTCATGGGTAGAATTGAATCTAACTAGCAAATTCTACCCATGGAAAGTGGGTGATATTAGATAGACATTTATGTTATCTTGTATAATGGATTAATTGAGTGGTAATTGGTTTTCTTAGTAATTCATGTGATTTTTCAAAATATATCTATATATATATAAATTTTGAAAAATCACATGAATTACTAAGAAAACAAATTACCACTCAATTAATCCATTGTACAAGATAACATAAATGTCTATCTAATATCACCCACTTTCCATGGGTAGAATTGAATCTAACTAGCAAAAGAACAATAAAGACATGAAAATTCACATATAAACCCCATCTCTCTCTCTCTCTCTCTCTCTCTCTCTCTCTCTCTCTCTCTCTTCTCAC
>JARHVA010008929.1:257500-395000 GCA_037957365.1 Torreya grandis | reverse complement strand
TCAAGTTGGTTCACTTCTTCACAAGGCGAGGTCTCTTCTTTCCTCCCTTAGGCTCTCCTCACATCTATCTCTCCTCCTACTTTTAAAATTGAAAATGGAAGAAAGGTATTACAAGGAAGGCATTCCTTTCTCATATATGTAAATAAATCAAATTAATTAGGCAATGGGAAGATCAAATGTGGCCCTTTCCATTCCTTGGATCTTGGATGCAAACTTAACATAAAAATTAAATCCTTTTACAAGCACATGTTGGTAAGCAAGGTAAGTCCATGCTTATTCATTTATCTCACTATATTAAACAATAAATGGGTATATGATCTACCCCAAAAGTCATATTTACATATTATAAAGACTCTCAAACATCCTTATTAGTCAAAATACTCTAAAATCAACACAAAATATCATATAATCAGTTTATGTCACCCTCCAAAGTTGGCTTATCAATTCCATTTGAGATTTTGAAGTGGTGATAACAAGTTGGTTCTCTTTTCAACTTTAATAACATATATATGTTTCAAAACATATATAAGGTATGAGTAAAGAGGTAAAGAATAGTGTTAAATGGTTGAATAATGTTATAAGGGAAATGATGTATACAAGTTACAATTAAGTCCACATACGACACTAGAATTGGGTAAGAATATTGGGAAGTCAATTTTTCATTACACCACTTGACCAATGATGCACTCATGAACAACATATCTCTAGTTCCATCATTGGCCTCTTCTATCATCCACACATCAATTCACACATAAAATGCTCTACCCTAGATAGTTGAAGCTATAGAATGTAAACAACATGAGTAATCTCAATCCATAAAAAATGCATATGAAAATATCCAAGGCATATCATATTAATGGTAATATATGCATACCTATCATCTAAACATCAATATAATCAATCTCATTCTAAATAAGCACTAACTCTACTAGTAATATAATATAATATAACGAGCATTTCAATAAATAACTAAAATCATCTATCACCAATATTTGAATCACACTTAATAAATTTAAACAACATAAAGTGTGTAACCCATTATCTCAGAAATAATTTAATAATAAATCAATCAACATAACACTAAGTTTATCATGCCTAGATAATATAAGGATCACATTATAACAGGATGTATGTACAATAAAAAATGTCCAAAAATAAACACTATAAAATAAGGGTCTCACACCCCCATCCCCTTATGTATAATTATCATGAAAGTGACTAAGGGTCAAAAGTCTAGGTTAAAATATGTTATAACAATCTTAAGGAATCTTGTTGACTCAACTCAGTAGACTCTCTAAGTCAATCATCTTAGATATATACTATTAAAATCACAAAACATAATGTCAAACACTAAAATATCCAAGGTCAATATAAGTCAACTCCAAAATAGAGTGAGTCATGTTCCAAGATATAATTTAAATTTACGTTGATTAAAATATGATTTTCAAGTTATGAGAACATAAATTTCATGTTGACTTAGTCTCAATCAATTATTACTTTAATATTATGAGATTTTATTATAATGTGTCAAGTGTCATATTCAATTAAAAGGTAAGGATCCATTTAATTTAATTTTTATTCATTTTAACTTAGGGGACCAAGAGAATTTTAATTTCCTTAATTTTCTATTCCTTATATGTCAAAATGAATAACAACTAATTCAATCACATGGAACCCACAACATTAGCCATATGAGATCATATCAGTTTAAAGGTTCCTTAACCCATCAAAATAATAAAGAAATAATGGTTTTCAATCAATGGAATCAAATAAGGATGAATTTTTAAAATTAATTCATAATCATTTCCTAACCTTCATTTAGTTTCAAACCATTGGGAGGAATTTTGAAACTCATCCTGATACCCAAACCCCAATCACATAAAACATCAACATGTATCCAATCACAACATAACCCATATCCATCATTCTCAAAGTTAGGAGAAAAATATGTTAATATTAACATAAAAAATAATTCTAAGGCTCACACTATCCTCACAATCTCTCTAGAAGGAACAAATGAGGTAAATCTCCCAACTTGCTCAAAAGTTATCATAAAAAGTTGTAAACTTATCTCATATGCTAAATATAACAAGATGATTTTCACCTAATGCTCCCACACTCACATAAGCTGAAAGGTGAAAAAAATGGCTCATCATAATGACACATGTTAATAAGTTGAAAATTCCCAATACTATCAAGGAGTAAAATTAATTAGCTAAGAAACAAAACTCAATCCACAAAGGAAAACAAATGAAAAGGTACAAACTCAATACAATCCAAGGAATGATAAAAATTAAGATGGATAAAAAAGCTCAATATAATCCAAAATTGAAGGTAAGAAATAAAATTAAGAGCTCTAATATTTAATAAAAATTTGAAATAATAAATGGATAAACAATCTTAAAAACCATAATAAGGAAAACCATAAAATATGATTCCAATCAACTTATTAATCATAATCAATAACCAAAATAATTTCAAGTTAAGACAAATCACATGGCAAAAGTGCACAAGTTCATATACAATAATACTACATAGTGTGGCTCTAGAAGGCCACAAGTGGGGAGAATGGAGCTAACAAATCCACAACTAGAAACACAACTATTCAATACCCTCATGTGGTATGCAGAATGCATCACAACTCTAAGTTGCCAAAACCACCACACACTTACCAACCTATAAGTGGTAAATATCATAACACATTTCCTAAAATATGAGAAAAGGTTAAATCACATGGAGGAAACAAGGCACTCCATATATATAACTTCTCTTTCCAATATAAATCATAAGACAACATTCTACAAAGGTTGAGGAACATAGTCAAAACCACATCAATGTTACAAGTATCCATTAAAAAATTATTAATTAACATCATATAATATATAATCCACTTAAAAGACTTATGATGATGTCACTTGATGGTGAGAGAGTATCAATTCCTCTTGATGCTAGAAAGTGCTAAATAAAATTAAATCTATTTGTAAACCAAATAAACAAATGAAATATCAATTTATAATAAAAATCCTAACACATAATAAACCACTAAAAAAACATATTTCACTCCTCTATAATGGGGAGGATGCCAACCACTCAATGCATTGTTAATCCCTAATGGGTTTTTGGAGATCTCCTCCACTATAATTAACATTATCAAGGCAAAAAACTCAATCTAACAAAGGGCACAATTAATTATGTGAGAAGCATCACATGATTATACAACACCCAATGCAAAAATCACAAATGTCCCTTAGTGACTTTACTTATCAAGAGAAAGTTTTAACCATCCCAAAGAATGATCAATATACAATGATAAAAAATTATCTATGACCTTCATTCATGAAACTCATGAATTATACTAGGTACTCACCTACCCAACTTGGTATACAGCCAACACAAAATAAATCTTGGTCAAAGGAATGCATACTTAATCTAATAAAGGTAAAAATTCCCCCTAAGGACACATTTTCATATTAAAAAAAACCCATCTAAAAAAGATCCTAAAAATAGCATCACGCCTTATAAGACTCATGTTTCATATCCATTATGGTGCCCAATGACTCAATGCCACTAGATCCAATCTAAAATCATGCACTCTCAAAATTCTAGGAAACTAGTATAAAATCAATGACAACTTTGTGAATAATGGGAAATGAAATAATATAAGGAGTCAAGTTAGAAATGACACTCCTATATGACTGAAAATGAAACAACTATTTAATGCATCCTCTTAGGTAAAAAATCCCAAGAATGATGAATGTGCAATAAATGCACTTCTCATCAAGTCATATACAAAGATGTTCCCAACCTGACTATCTAACCTAGGTATGGCATTGTTCTTAAAATGAGGCTCTAAAAAAGTCACCACAAGCACCCAATGTGGTACCTCATGCCACTATATTCTACATGCAATTATACATCACATATTATCAAAAGAATGTGATGGTAAAATTAAAAGATAAGAATCACCTCAAAATATTGACAACTATAAAATTTAAAATGTCATAATATAATCTAAATTTCATGCTATAAGAAACTAACATACAAGTTACAAATTTAAATTCATGCTCTAATCATGAACATGTTTACTAGAAAGTGAGATACACCCACTTAGGTCAATGCTACCTCTAGCTTTAAAACAAACTTATATTTCATAAATATTATCAACACTCATAATAAACTAATCAATTAGGTGCCAACACCATGGAAGCAAAATTTCTCTAATGGGAAATCATCTCACTAAAATCAAGACTCTCAAACTATCATGGATACATTGATAAACTCAAGATACTCCAAACCAAGTAAGATACACTCTAACCTTATTAATAACAAGAAGAAAAAATTCATGTTCCTATCAAGGGTCCTTATCAACAAGTTTACCTCCACACCATTATTGGTTCACCACAAGGATATTATATAAATAGATATTCCAAGAAATGAGGCCATAACCTCAAAGGGGTTGTTTACCACATAATGTGGATATCAACATCCAAACTTGATTTGTATACCTTGGGTATCTATTAACCATGAAATAAGAGATAATAATGTAACTCTAACATAATCATCACTTTAATTAAGTTGACGATCACACCTACTTGGTGATAAGATGTCACAAAGGCCCACATGTTCCTCTCCAACCATTAATGACATTTAACTCTAATGGATAGTCACTCTGTCTTGAGGATTAAAAAAGGAATATATCACTACCAAAAGGAGGAAAAGGTCATTCACCATAAGGATATGTGAAAATAAAGTGACCCACATGAGGCTTCTAAATAAGGCCATCCACGTGGTATTATTAGTCCACCACATAAGGTGAAGATAATATCTAACAACATTCATATGTACACAAATAGGTTTCAATTGGAAGCCCATGTGCAACAAAATTAGGCTCTTAGTCACTTACATGGACCAAGTATGTCTCTAAGTCTCTGTAATCCTATGTGACCCACAAGACAGCTTTTGGTATAAGAAAGGACTATTCCAAAACTCTTCTTAGAAATACTTGCAAGGAAAGAGACATCAATTAATGAAAAGGTATGGCTTATTATAATTCATCCCAATTCATTCAAATCTCATCAATTAAGGTGAGATAAACACCAAGAAACCCTCTAACACACTCCAACTGATTAGTGAATCAATGCTTACTTGAAAGGGGGTCACTAAACATAGAAAAACCCATCTTGACCCTAGGAGTACAATACACTCTATTTTATAGATAATATAAAACATCATGATCTTAAGAACCAAGATCAATCTATCCTAAGAACTTATATAATAAGTCCTCCAAGAAAGATGTGTATGACTAAGGTCATGAGAAACTCCTATAAACCTATCACACAATAGCTCCCTTATAATCTTATGGCTACTTGGCCCTTACATCCATCTTATTTATTACATCTAGTTGGAACCTTTTTTATAATCCTTCATCAAACCTAATACATTCAAATAGATGGGTGGATGGATAAAAAGTCCTATCATGGGTCTCACAAGAATGCATACTAAATTAATAATCCAAGTGTTTGATACTTGGATGAAGAGTGCATGGTCTAAATAAATATTTGTGTGTACCATGTATACTTACCCACCAAAGAATATCACCAAACAGGTGCACACATTAGTTCACTATGAAAAAATTCTTACCAAAAAATGATTCCCAAAGTTTTTAGTGTTTTAACTTAGATCTAATACCAAAATGTCATGCCTAAAATTAGTATGATTAAAAATACACAAAAATATGCCATTTTTTTATAATGTACAATGTACATTTTTTAGAGTTGCATTGACAATTAACTATAAATATTCATGGAATGATATGTAAAAATCATCCAAACAAACTTGCATGCCTAAATAACATGGATGGAAATCGTAAGTGGTCGCATGGTCACTATGCAACCATGTTGGCTCCACTTAATCTAATAAGCCTCCAAGCTATCAAACAAGCTTAAAACTATCTAAAATTACCTATCATGACCTATTAAGGCCAAAAAATGACACTTAACCAAGGTGATATAGGTTTAATAAATTACTATTTTGAATGATTCTATCTAACTCTTTGTGATGCTCAAAAATGTCTTCAGGTGATTCTGGATAATCATAGGTCTCAATTTTCACTTAATTATAAGTAAATGAAAGTGATCAATTAAAAATCATATAGTCCCCATATGACCTCCAAATGGATTTATAATATATCACTACATCGCTCTAAGGATGGAACACTTCATCTCAGTCATTGGATCAATTCAACCTTGATTTTTAGATTCAGTCAAAGGTGAGAAAGCTGTAGAAATATTTATGGAGGTCAATAAAGTCTTAAAAATAATAATGAAGACACAAACTTAGATTTTGGAAATGAGGGAGGAGGTGTTGGAGGATGACTTGTCCATTTTCTTCCCTCCCCGCTTTTCTCAGCCTTTAATGACTATTGTTAATGGAGTCTCCAAGATTTTATTCTTTTCCTGATTTTATTCAGTTTATAATATTCATTTGGTACATACATATTTTATCTAATTTTTCAAGTACCCAGCTTCATGAAATGGTTTCATTAAGTTTCAATATCTCATAGTTTATAAAAAGGTCTTAGGAGTTTCAACCTCCACCACAACCATTAATGGCCACCAACAAGGTTTAAGAAGGAAACATGTTCAATTCTTAACTTTAATCTTTAAGTTTTAGTTTATGTGGAATGGGATAAAAAACCAAGGGGGGTACCATTTGGGTCCACCTATCTTGGGGCTCCTAAGATCCCTCAAACATTGAAAATGTCTAACTAACCTCTTAAGGAAAAAATCATCGTATCTCAAAAATAATGACACTTAAGGTCTTGAAACATATTCCAAGGGGAAGAGAATGAAAAAATTATGGGGGTCCTTTTTGGTTCCCCCACCTCTAGGCCTCCATGCCTCTAATTTTTTTTGCACAAAGTAGGTCTATTAGTTAAGTTTTTTTTAGTTTTAGAATCATTTGTAACATGTATCAAAGTTATGAAATACACAAGTTTAAAATTTACAAAAATATATATTAAATTTAATAATATATCAAAAATAATTTTAAAAAATCACTATTTACATGATCAAATGGTGGAAATAAACGTAGGTTGACCACCAATTTGGTAAAATGGAATGATATGAGGTCACTACATGGCTTAAGACACACTATTTCCACCATCCAAACTACAAAAATAAAAACACCATAGTTTAACTTTTTGCAAAATTATAAACATATGACCCCTTAGCACCTTTTCCTTTCATCATACATTTACATGAGTGATCACCAAATTATCTTAGATATCCATACTAAAATAAAGATAAAATATGCTTCTAAAGGGTTTTACAATAAAACATATATCCCTATAGAGAAATGGTTTTCAAAAATCTATAACAGGTAATTCGTAGGCCCAAAAACTACAAAACAAGAGATGTTAGAACCTAAAAATTTGTCAATTTTATTAAAAACCTATTTTGGGCCTAATTTTACATCATTTTACATACTCAAATTTTACTTGAATTTACTTAATTTTTCCTAAGGATTTTAGGCAAATATAGGAGTTTCACTTCAAAAATTCATATCTTACTTTATGTTACTCTAAAAATTAATCTATATACTGATATGGATTTATAGTAGATTCTAGTTTATTAATGAATTATTTTTGGGAAGTTAAGGTAAATTTTAATATGCTTAAATGTTTTTAAATCATAATAGTCTCTTTAAGTCCTTAATCTAAATTAGGGTTTTACAAACTTTTCAAGCGAATAATGAACTAGTATTATGTTATGGATAAAATAACATGTATTATAAGACACTAAGAAGATAAGTAAACTTTTAATTTTCATAATTAAAATATGTATTTTTATTCATAATATAATACATTTTGTTTTGAAGAGAGTGTAAGAGAGATAAAGTATTCACACTTAATTCTAATGCCTATTACAACTTTTCTTCTGTTTTACACATAAAAACATAATTGAAAGTATGCTAGTTCATATTTACATGTGTTACAAGGATTCAAAACAACTTGAGATAACATATTACATTCATGCTGTAAGTTATTCTAAGACACAAGAATATTCAAGATCCAAAATATATCTGCAAGGCCAACCAAAGGAGGGACTCGCCTCCCATCTATTTCCCATCATCAACCAATTGCCCTAGGCACCCCCAAACCTAAGACTCCCTATATAATCATAGTGAGAATCAAGGGTATGAGTAAGTTAAGGTTATCAAGATGATGTTAGGTTAATGGATATAACTCTCAACTATGCTACTCAATTATGAGGTTAATAATCACTTCTTCTAGTGAGGCTTTCATAATGCGATAAAAAACATTCAAGAATGAAAAATAAAACACCATTTAAAAAGATAATATAAAGATAAATAAAAGATTATTTCAAAATAATAAGGATCTTAAATGGAGAACAAGAATGTGGGGATGCTTCTATCTTGTCCTACCACTTATCTTGGCCATTGAGGACCTTAACCTAGTCAACCATGCCAAAGATCCATGTAGGAGGGCATGGGAATCTAATTCTACTAGCCACTATCACTACAAGAATAAGAACCCTATAAGAGGCCATGGGAACATAGTTCCCCTAGTCAATACCACTAAAAAATAATAACCATAAGAGGGCATGTGAACCTACTTCCATTATCCACTATCACTACAAAAAATAATCACAAATAAGACAAATAATCTAGGATAAAATGGATAGCCTAATGATGTCAAAATGAAATAATAAATATATTTTTAAAATAACTAATAAAAATAGGAGGGATGGTGCATTGACAAAGCCTAAATGGGAAATAAAAACCACATGATGGCCATAGGCATAACTGTGGAAAGCAAAAATGAAAAGTGGGTAGGCCAAGTGGCCCTACACCTATTGAAAACACACAAATAAAGAAGGATAATATTATATTTCAAAGTAATAACATACATAAAGTAATGTAAAAGACACACAATCCTACCTTGGGCTCTTTATTTTATTCAACACAAACGATCTCGTCTTCATAATGGTTAGGTTAGTTCACATCATCAAAAGGAAATGTCTCTTACTTCCTCCCTTAGCTTCTCCTTTTCTATTTTATCTATCTTTCCACTTCCCAAATTGAAAATGGGAATAAGGTGATCCAAGGAAGGTATTACTTCATCATTTAGACAAAGCACTCAAATCCATTGGTAAATTATACAAACCACTCAAATTCATTATATATTGGCTACAAAGTCCACACAATCATTAACTACTCTTACAAGCCCATGTGGGCAATAAAGATAAGTCCACAACTCTTCAATTATCCCACTATAATATGTCATTAATGGGTACATGGGCTACCCCAAAATTATTCTTTGGTTCCTATAAATATTCTCAAACATCCCTATTGGTCAAAAGACTCTAAAAATAAATATAAAATATCATAAAATGTTTATCAATTCCATTAGAGTTTTTAAAGAAAAGATAACAATTTTGACCTATTTTAAACCTTAAGACATTTATATGTTTAAAAAATATCTAAGGTATGGGAAAAGAGGGAAAGAATAGTGTCAAATGGGTGAATTATGTTAGGATGGCAAAGAGGTCCACAAGTTAAAACTAGGTCTGCATACGACACTAGAGTTAGGTTAGCAAATCAAGAAGTCAAGTAGTCATTACATCACTATACAAATTATGCACTCATGCTCAGTTTAGTCCAAAGTCTCTTGGTGGCATCCCATATTATCTACACATCAATTCACACATAAAATGCAATACCCTAGATAGATGAAGTTGCAGATAGTAAACACTGCAATTAATCTCAATCCATTAAAAATGCATATGAAAATATCCAAGGCATATCATCTCAATGTTAATATAATCATACTAATAATCTAATCATATATATAATCAATCTCATGCTAAATAATCACTAATTATATTAGTAAGGTAATATAATGTGCATTTTGATTAAAAAACTAAAATCATCTATCACTAGTATCTGAATTATACTCAAGTAAGAAAATTTTAAAAATATCAAGTGTATAACCCATTATGTTAGTAGTAATATAATAATCAAATATTCATCATAACATCAAACACATAATGTCTTGATAATATAAATAACATGTCATATCAGGATGTGTATAATACTAAAATGTCTAAAAGCAAACACTATGAAAACAAGGGTCTGACAAGAATTATCATAACCAAAAATAAACAAGGGCTTATATAATATTTTCTTGCCATGGGTGAATAAATTATTTTGCTTATATTTACCATAATCTACCATAATTTTAAAATTTATTTAAATAATAATTATTTTATATCCCCTTCCTAGATTTGTTGCTACCTTCCACCTAGAAATTTTACATCTACTACCTAGGACTTTTGTATTATCCATTTATAAAAATGTATATAGTCACTAGATTCTTCCTCAACATTATTCATTAATCCCAAAAAACTTCAGCTACCCACAAGGGGAAGTGATATAAAACCATCAATAAAAATCCCCTCGAGTAAAAAAAAGACATATTTTACATCCACTAGTTAGAAATTTTTTCACCCTTAACCAAATATTTATGCTACCATAGCCAACAAATTCCCCATCCACTAAGCTCATCTCAAAACTCTTAAAAAGGTTTAAAACAAGTAGTCAAGCATTACATAAGATTAGATCCAACATCATGATAATCTTCAATAGTAACTTCTATGGCCTAATTAAAGGGTAACAATGTAGCCCAATTTTATGAAAAATTTAAAATTTGATCCCAAAAACATGGCACATGCACTTAAAAGGATGTTTTCCTTCCCTATCCATATGGTTCCTTCCCTATACATATTGTTGATTCTTAACCTTGTGAATTATTTAGATATACACAAAACTTGATATACATTGATTTCATTCAGATCTAAATCCACCTCTACATCTATAGTGTCTTCCTCAAACAACCCAAAAATTAAAAATAGTATAAAAATAAATCATAAAAAATGGTTTGGAAATAAAAACCTTTATTTTAGCAGATCCCAAAACCACTCAATCATATTAACCTATGGTATTGGAAATTATGAAGCCAAAATAATTCCAATATAGGAAAATACATAGATAAATAGAATATTTATGGAACTAGAATAAAAACTAAGGTTATTCAAGCTCAAAATAATATTTGAAGAAACATGGGAAGATAATAAAATTTATATCTAGTAATTACATTAAGAAATCCAAAAAAAGGTAGGCACAATATGGTATTGTTGAAATGTGTTCTAAGGTATGCATGAAGTTGTCATTTATGTCATGAAAGTACCATTGATGTAATTTTGTGTTGTTTTTATTGTTCTTGATGTTGAGTTCATAAGTTATGTACTTGAGAGACCTAGTGAGTAGGCACATGCTTGGTAGCATGATGAGTTGAGAAATATGAGAATTATGCAAATTAGGTTGGTAGTGTGTGAGAATTGCATGATTTATTTTTACATGTGGATGAGTTATTTTGAGAAATTCAATAAGTTTCATAGTGTGATCATGGTCTTAATATGACTAGCAGTTCAAGGCCTAATGTGCAAAGAGACCTAGTATGACCTAATGAGGGGTCAAGTTAATTTCCCAAGGTGAAATAGATATTGAGAGAATTTAAAAAGGTGTGAGGGGTTGTGTTAAATGTTTTTACCTATTTTTAGGTCATATCCTAAAGGATAAAGCATGAAAATTTGTGGTAAGGTTTTTTGTGTGCACTGAATGGGGTATTATAGACCTGAGAAGGAATTTATTGTGCTCATTAGCACGTGTAACATTTGCATGATATCCTAATAATATAATATAAGCTTTTTATTTCCATATATTAAAATTATTAGCATTGATTTTTAATTTAAGGGGAAATCATTTATGAATGATTGCTAATAAGGGAAACTAGTCAAACCCCTCTTAAAACCCTCATAATGATTCGATAAGAAAGATCTTGTTGGATATGGATAAAAATGTTTTTTTGACCTAATTTTATGATTTTAAAATTTAAATTACTCTTCCAATATTCTCTAGGTGGTTTTGGTTTGTCATGACAGTGAGTAAAAGCTACAAGAAATCCCTAATTTCTCAAAATTTTGATGTAGGAGGCATGGTTGGCCAAGTAAAGCATGAAAATGAATGGAGGATGATGTGTAATAATTTTAGTTTATTAAAATTTAATTTATTGAGCATGTTTAAAAACTAAAATGTACTAAACTGATCATGTAAGTTGGCCTATCACTAAAAAGGCCTAATGAGCAAGATAGTGAGAAAACTAGGCAATAGTGAGAAAGAGATTAGGGATTAGTTGCAGAGGATTAGGTATGGATAAAAATACATAAGGTAATTTTTAAAGACATATAACTCATATAATATTGTTTTATAATTGTTTATTATGATCACAAACAAGCAAAAATTTGTTCTTAAAGTGGCTTGTCTAACACAGTGTAGTCTGTGTAGGGTGAAGATGTGAGATTGGTTTGTAAGACCAATATTGATATATAACCTTGTAATATATATATATTAAAATATTTTATAATTATTATTAAGGAAAATTATAAATCATTAGGATATCACAAAAGTTTTCACATAGGTGTTCTAAATCTTGATTCTCATGACTGTGTTTTTGGAGCTATAGGCAAGTTTCTTTGTGTAAGTGAGAACGTTGTTCTTGAGTGTTTTTTCATAGTTTTTAGGAATAAAATACACATTAATATTTTATATAGGTATCATAAGTCAATTTTAATTTTTATTCATGATAAAATCCTATGAAGGTGTGAAAAAGCAAAGGCTCTTGACTAGGTTTTTGGAGCCTATGTATAGTTTTGAGTGATCATATGAAGTTGATCAGTTAGAGGTATTTTGACCTATTATGATGAATTATAATTAACATTATTTTGAACTAAATTTCATTTATATTCTATCTATGTGTTTTTTTATTATGGTTATTTTTAAAATTCAAGTGCTATGCATTTATATTTTCAAGACATACTTTCTGAGAGTGAGAAGGCCTAATGGTGAGTAGACCTAATTGTGTGGTTCAAGGAGTGAAATGAGATAAAAATGGTGTTAAGGACATAAAATTGAGATTATAATTAGTCTAATTTAAGTCTTTTTTTAAGTTTTAAATCCATTTTTTTAGGCTCAAGTTGTTCCAAGGAGGCCTAAGTGAAATGTGTGCTTAGAGAAGGCCTAATTGCATTAAGTCTCTATTAGGCCTAATGGTGGTTTTGGCCCTTAAGGGTAATGACCAAACTATGTGGTGGTTGTTTCAATTATAAATCATATATTTTGATGTATTCCAAATGTTATCTAATAATGGTGAGGTTCTTGGCTTACCAAGATGGGTAAGAACAAGAGTCAAGTATAAAGACCAGGCCTAATAGGCCTAATTTAACAAGTTAGTATATTAAACATATGAGTGAATTTCATAGAATTTTTGGAAACTAGGTAAAGGTATTAAATATCATTAGAGATGTGTGATTAATATTCCATGAATATCTAACTATGTTTCTACATGTAATGTAGTTGACTTGGTGTTAAGCTACCTAGGGGATTGGAGCCTCCTTACAAGTTAGTGCTTGCTAAAGGACTAGTTGAGTTGGTGCTCCTTGTTGGGTTGGTACCTCAATAAATTTTGATTCATTACTTATAATATATTATTCCAAGTGGTTTTTTAGTGGGTTTTATACCCCAAGAGGGTTTCCCACATTTCTATTATATTCATGTGTTATGTTTCCATTTCTTGTTCATATGAATTATTTATTATGCATTTCCATATCTCTATATTTGTTTGATTGATTAATGGATGATATATGGAATTGAAAGAAGAGTTTTCAAACTGATTCAACCCCCTCTCAATGGATATACCTCCAACAATGAGTATAAGATCTTGGTCCCTTATGCAAACCTAACAGTCTAAGGGATATATTTGGAGAAAAGGTTTGGATTATGATAATGAAAGTGTTTTCTATGATTGTAATGAGGATCTATCCATAGTCATTAAAATAGATTGTGAATGTTGTTAAAAAGAGAATAATCATATGGAATAATTCACCCAACTTATAATTAAATTAAGACTTTATAGGCATAAGTTAGCAAGATACAATCAAGATAGGGACTTATCAGAAGTTTGAAGAAAGTACTAAAAAGATTAAAAATATATTAGATAGTCAAATATCCCTTTATGATATGATAGGTCTTGGATTTAGAGAATAATAAAAAGAGTTCAAGAATATTAAGTTTCCAAAAAACATTGATCAGTCAAGGAGTGATGAAGCTTGTAGAATCAAGACCTATACAAAATTAGTTAAGTTTGAAGTCAATCATTATATAACCCAAGAAGGGTTTTGCTTCATCAAAATATATCAAAGACAATGGTGTATCATCCTGTAATCATCAAAATATAAATAATTTTAAACAATCATAGTGTGTGGATTCCTTCATTGTTTATTATTTCTCTTGTGGTAAGTTTGGACATAGAGTTGTTAATTGTAGATAGAGAAGTAAAATCCTATGTTATAACTACAATCAAAGAGGACACATTATAAGAGAGTGTAAGAAAAAGTCTATAAGGAAAACTAGTCATGTTGATAAGATATGGAGTCATGGAACTAAAGAATGGATCGACAAAGTGGACCCTATGGGTAAATTAAAAGAGAAGCATAAATATAGAAGAGAAGAATCTATGATAGCCTAAACCACTTTTCATACTCAGATTGAAGATTTGAAGTGGTACATAGATAGTGGATGCTCAAGTCACATGATAGGAGATAAAATAAAATTCATCACTTTGAAGGAGAATGCCATAGGTTTAGTAAGTTTTGGAGATAATAAATCTACTAATATAGTTGTTAAAGGTGCTTTGAGTTTGGACAATGGAAGACAAACAAAAAATATTTTATATGTAGATGTATTAAAACACAACTTATTGAGTGTATGTCAAATGTTCACCCAAGGATGTACCCTAACATTTCATGACAAAGGATGTGAGATAAGGAGGGAAAAATTATGAAATTTGATATCCAAAACCAAGAAAATTGAGAACAATTTTTATGTACTAAATGAGATCACAAAAGAGAAGTGATTCATGAGTATGGTAGATGAAAGTTGGATATGGCATAGAAGGTAATGTCATATAAAATTTGATGATCTAGTCAAGATCAACTCCAAGGGATCTATGAAGAATATGTCCAAGATTTCTAAACCTATAGATGCTCTTTGCAAAACATTATTCAATAGGCTAAAAAAAACTAGGAGGAGACTCAAACATAAAGAATATTCTAATTATAGACATTTAGAACTAATTCGCACTAAAATATGTGGTCTTAAAAGGATTAAAATTATTCAAGGTGATAGCTACTTCATGTTTCTTATAGATGACTTCACAAGAATGACTTGGGTAGCATTCTAGAAGGAGAAGTTAGAAACTCTAGGAAAGTTCAAAACCTTCAAAGCTTTGGTTGAAAATGAGATGAAAGTGAAGATCAAGTGTCTTAGGTATGACAAAGGAGTGCTTTTTCCAAATGAATTTGATGAGTTTTGTGAGGTCAATGGAATAAGAAGATAATTCTCTGCTACTAAAACACCTCAACAGAATGGGGTAGTTAAAATAAAGAACATAACACTTCAAGAAATGGCAATGAACATGTTGAATGAGTCCAAGTTATTTGATGGATACTAGAGAGAAGCTATAAGTACTATAGTTTACACTTTGAAGAGAGGTCAGATTAGGATTAATGGTGATAAGACTCCATATGAATTATGGAATGGCAGACCTATAAGTATGGAACATTTCAAGGTCTTTGGGAGCAAATTCTATATCAAGAGAGATGATGAGGACTTAGGCAAGTTTGACTCAAGGTCTGATGAAGGTATTTTTTTGTGATATTGATCAGTAAGTGATGCCTACATATGTTATAACAAGAGGTTGTCAAAGATAGTGGAGAGCATAAATGTGAAGGTTGATGAGATAAAAAAATCATATTCTCAATAAAAAATGATGAAGGATCAATAAAGATATATGAAGATGAAGATGAATTTGAGGAAAGAAAGGACTCAAAATGTACTTATAGGAAGATTCAAAAGGATCATATTGAATCTCAGATCATTTGAAACAAAAGTGCAGGGATATAAATAAGGAGAAGAATGGTGATTGATGTTAATCAAGAAAATACTTCTTTACTTTCAAAATTTAAACATAAAATTTACATAGAAGCAAGTGAAGATAAGTTTTAGTTGAATGCAATGAATGAGAAGTTAAATCCAATTGAGAATAATGAAACTTGGGAGTTATAACCTAGGCATAAAAATAAAAACATATTGGTACAAAATGGGTTTTCAAGAACAAATTGAATGAGAAAGGAGATGTCACTAAAATAAGGCTAGACTTGTGTGTAAAGGATATGATCAAGTAGGAATGGAATTTAAGGAAATATTTACTCTTATATAAAGGTTAGAGGCCATTAGGATGTTTATTTCCTATGCAGGTTTCAAAGGCTTCAAGATATACCAAATGAATGTCAAGTCAGCTTTCCTAAATAGGAAATTAGAAGAAGTATACATTGAACAACCTGTTAAGCATGGAATATACTGAGAGGGGGGGGGGTGAATCAGTATATATATCTTATAAATATTTCCCTTAATCAAAAATTCAAGATATGCAATAAAACTCAAATAATAAACATCACACAAGAAAGAGAGAGACACCAGATATAATGTGGAAACCCAATGTGGGTAAAACCACGAAGAGCAATCTCAAGTATATTAGTGAGAACAAACCCACAGGAGCACCATACCCCTTTTCCAAGTACCAACCTCAGCTACAATTCATGATCACCAACCCATAGGAGCTTTAAACCCCTTTGCCGAGCACCAACCCAGCTATCATTCATGAGCACCAACCCACATGAGCATCATCCACTTTTTGTAAACCACACACCTATCTCTCAATGTTGCTAAATCAACAAATGATAGTTCAATACAACAGCTCTTTCCTCTCTCTCACCTTTTCTCTTCTAATCTAGATAATACAATATCAAATTAACCTCTCACACTCATATTAAAAATGGCTTCTCAAGCCTTTATTTATAGCTTTCCAAATGACCTTTGGCCTTCCCCCTTTGTGACCCTTCAATCCTCATGGAAAATGGCACCAATCTTGGATGACCCTTCATATCCAAGCATTTGAAAAGTCATGTGGTGACCCTTCATGACCAAAAATGTCCTTCCCACTTTTTTCCTTATCTTTGGTGACTCTTCGTATTCCTCAAAGTGTCCCTTCATGAGAAATTGTGCCTTTACTCTTTTGTCTTCACTTGGTGACTCTTGGTATTCCCCAAGATGACTCTTCATGGGAAAATGTGTCCGATCCTTCTTTTATCTTTATCCCGTGGCTCTTTGACTTCTCCATGGGCCCTTCTTTTGTCTCATATGCAACCAAAACTATATTCATTAATATTAAATAAATATTAACTCATATTAGCCAAAATAAACAATAGTAAATGCAATGGGGCCTTTATCACCAATAATGCTAAACCTTTGACATCAATGACAATATTTCCAACAATACCCCGCTTTGTCATTGATGGCAGCCTCAATCCTGAAACTACCACATCTTGTCACCTACACATACTGTCATCTAAAAGCATATAGTAACTCCCCCTTACTATAGCAACCTGTACCTATTCCCTGTACCTATTTTTTGCACCTGTACCTGTACCTATTATTCTCCCCCTTTGACATCAATGGCAAAGGGCCTACGTGGAGCTAACACTTAGCTCCCCCTCAACTGATGTTGAACCTCAATGGCAGGAAGTAAGGGAAGTTACTCCCAACTTCTCTCATAGATACTCAAATGTGTCTTTTGGTAGTGCCTTTGTGAAAATATCTACAATTTGCTCTGTAGTACTAATATATTCCAACTTATCCTATTGATCTGCAACCTGCTCTCTCAAAAAGTGATATCTAATGGGAATATGTTTTGTTCTTGAATGCATTACTAGATTTTTTGAAATATTTATAGCACTTGTGTTATCACAAAAAATGGAAATAGGTTCATCATACTTTACCTTGATATCTTCCAAAGTTTGCTTCATCCAAAGAAGTTGAGTACAACATAATATTGCTACAATATATTTTGCTTTAGTTGTAGAAAGTGATACTGAGTTCTACTTCTATCTTAGCCATGATACTAATCTATCACCAAGGAAGAAAGATCCTCCACTTATACTCTTTCTATCATCTAAGCACCCTGCCCAATCTGAATTTGTATAAGCAACTAAAGTGAAATCTTTACCTGTGGGATACCATAATCCATAATCCAATGTCCCTTTGATATATCTAAATATTCTTTTCGCCAACTGAACATGACTATCTCTTAGAGATGACTGATATCTTGCAACCATACCTACTGCATGCATGATATCTGGTCTCGATGCTGTTAAATATAAAAGACTACCAATCATAGATATATACAAAGATTGATCTATAATAGGTGAATCTTCATCCTTGCTTACTTTATTTCTTGTACACATAGGTGTGCCAACTGGTACACAATTCTCAAAACCAAATTTCTTCAACATTTCCTTGGCATATTTACTTTGAGATATAAAAATTCCTTTATTTGATTGAAATATTTGTAATCCTAAGAAAAATGATAATTCTCCAAGTATAGACATCTCAAATTCTTTTGCATTTTATCAGAAAATTCTTTTGTCATCTTTTCAATATTTCCTCCAAAAATGATATCATCAACATAAAACATAACAATAAATTGATGCTCACCTTTTGTTTTGATGTAAAGATTACTATCAGCAAATCCTCTCTTGAATCCTTGATCTTGCAGGTACTTATCAAGTCTTGCATACCAAGCTCTGGGAGCTTATTTTAATCCATACAATGCTTTCTTCAATCTGCATACATGATTACTAATATTTGAGAGAATAAACCCCTCAATCTGCTCAATGTAGACCTCTTCTTCAAGATTCCCATTTAGGAAGGCAGATTTGACATCCATCTGAAATACTTTGAAAATTTTAAATACTGCATATGCAAGAAACATTCTAATAGCCTCTAACCTTGCTACTAGTGCAAAAGTTTCTTCAAAATCTATTCCCTTAATCTGAGCATATCCTTTGTATACTAATCTTTCTTTATTTTTGGTTACTTCTCCATTTTCATTCAACTTATTTCTATAAACCCATTTTATTCCTATCACATTATGATCTTTTGGTCTAGGCACTAATTCCCAAGTATCATTCTTTTCTATCTGATCTAATTCTTCATCCATAACCTTAACCCAATGCTCATCATGTTTGGCTTCTAAAAAATTTCTAGGCTAAATTTTAGATAACAAAGAGAAATTAACTTGTTCAGATTCACTTACCATCATTCTTCTGGTGTGAATTCCTTCTTTTATATCCCCAATGATGTCACTTTCATTATGATTTTTTTGAACATATTTGGATGGAGTCTTGGTGCCCTGTTTCTCCTTTTCCTCATCTTCATCTGATTCTTCAAAGCCTTCCTCTTCAATGATTTTAGGAATGTCTACTGGATCACTGATCTTTTGTGTTCCATCTTCTTCTATCCTGACACTTGCACTTTCAACAATTTTCTTGGTTCTTTTGTTATAACATTTATAATCTTTACTTTTGCAAGAATAACCAAGAAATATACCTTCATTTGCTCTAGATTCAAACATACCATGTTTTTCATCGATTCACTTTATGAAGCATTTGCTACCAAAAACTCTAAAATAATCAACTGTTGTTAATTTGTCTTTCCATAGCTCATAAGGAGTCTTGTCACTATTGACTCTTAATAAATCTCTATTCTAAATATGCACTGCTATACCAACTACCTCTCTCCAATAGTTATTTGCTATCTTGGATTCATTTAGCATTGTCCTCACCATCTCTTGAACTGTTCTATTTTTCTGTTTAACTACTCCATTTTGTTGTGGAGTTCTGGCTGCTGAATACTTTCTCTTTATTCCATGATCTTCACAAAACTCAATAAATTGATCTGACATGAATTCTCCTCCTCGATCTGATCTTAGACACTTAATCTTTAGATTAGTTTCATTCTCAACTAATGCTTTGAATTATCTAAAAGCTTCTAATTTTTTCCTTAAAAACATTATCCAAGTCATACATGGAAAATCATCAATAAGCAACATGAAATATTTATCACCTTGAGTACTTTGAGTCCTCATAGGTCCACATAGATTAGTGTGAACAAGCTCTAGCATATGAGTGGTTGAGTACTCTTTTGTTTTGAACCACCTTCTAGCCTACTTCCCATGCTAACAAGGTCCATAAAGCATGTTAGATGGTTTTGTGATCGTTGGAAGATTTCTGACTGCTTGCTTTTTGTAAATTTTGACAAGATTGTCAAAATTTATGTGCCCCATTCTCCTATTCCATAGCCAACTTTCTTCAATCTGACTCAAACAACATTTTTGACCTTTGATGTTTGATAGCATATATAAGTTATTACCTGTTCTTTGAGCATCTGCAATTAATACATCTGAATCTTTTCTTTTAATTTCACAAATTTATACATAAAACTTTAGTGTGTGCCCTTGATCACACATTTGACTTACACTCAAAATATTATGCTTAAGACCTTCTACATATAAAACATTTTTAGTTTTAGTTCTACCATTATCTAAACTTAGTGTACCTTTTTTGGCAATTCTGGCAGTAGTATTGTCCCTAAATTTCACTGTGCCACCATTGATCTTCTTCAAGGTTATGAACTTTCTCTTGTCTCTTGTCATGTGCATCGAATATCTGCTATCAATAAACCATGGCTTTTCTTCATTTCTTGCATGCAGAGCTGTCTGGACCAATATAGAACCTTCAAATTGTTTCTTCTGCCATGTCTGAACCTTTTTCTTGATGAATGGAGCCCTGAAACTTTGGTCCTTCTTGACTGACTCGAACATGCTTCTATAATACCGAGCTATGTGTCCAAAGTTGTTACACTTGTAACAAATTATGGTCTCTTCATCAAAGCTTGATAGAGGAGTAAAAGAGTTATAGCTTCTGCTTGACTCTACATGACCTTCCTTTTCCTTATTTTTGAGATTGTTAGCTCTTTTTCTACATTCTAATTTCTTATGACCATATCCATTACAATAAAAATAACAACCATAAAAATAGGACCTATTTGTGAATCTCTGACTTGATTGCCTTTTATAGCTTTGTTCTTTCCAACCTTCTTTGTCCTCTATATTATCCATTCCTTCCCTTCTTGTTTCTTTATTTGTAAGAGCTTCAACATAACTCTTCTTCTTTTCAAAACTGATACCTATCTTATCTGATATTGCCTTTTGACTTTTTAATATCTTATTTAGCATATTAGTGTTATTCTCAAATTTTGAATCATTGACTATTTTATTATTGACTGCTTTCTCAATCTCTTCTTTTAAAGAGGCAATTTTAGTAACAGACCTTTCACATTCTTTTCTTGATATTTCCAACCGTGCCATCAGATCTTCAATTATCTCCTTTGACTCCTTATCATTTTTCTCGATTTGATGCTTTAATCTTCAATTTTTCTTTTCAACAATTTTCAAGTCTTCTAAGGCACACATGAGTTCTCCTTCCATATTTACTTCAGCTTCATCCTCTTCTTCTTCTTGATCAACTATTCTTTTGCTTGCAGAGGCACCTTTATGTATGGCCATCTTGTGCTTTCCTGATCTACCTTTAAGCTGTAAAACTTTTCAAAAAGGAACATGCTCTGATACCAATTGTTAAGCATATAATATACTGAGAGGGGGGCTGAATCAATATATATATCTTATAAATCTTTCCCTTAACCAAACATTCAAGATATGAAATAAAACTCAAATAATAAACATCACACAAGAAAGAGAGAGACACCAGATATAACGTGGAAACCCAATGTGGGAAAAACCACAGAGAACAATCTCAAGTATATTAGTGAGAACAAACCCACAAGAGCACCATACGCCTTTGCCAAGTACCAACCTCAACTACAATTCGTGAGCACCAACCCACAAGAGCTTCAAACCCCTTTGTCGAGCACCAACCCAGCTATCATTTGTGAGAACCAACCCACATGAGCATCATCCACTTTTTGTAAACCACACACCTATCTCTCAATTTTGCTAAATCAACAAATGATAGTTCAATACAACATCTCTTTCCTCTCTCTCACCTTTGCTCTTCTAAGCTAGATAATACAATATCAAATTAACCTCTCACACTCATATTACAAATGGCTTCTCAAGCCTTTATTTATAGCTTTTCAAATGACCTTTGGCCTTCCCCCTTTGTGACCCTTCAATCCTCATGGAAAATGGCACCAATCTTGGATGACCCTTCATATCCACGCATTTAAAAAGTCATGTGGTGACCCTTCATGACCAAAAACGTCCTTCCCACTTTTGTCCTTATCTTTGGTGACTCTTCATATTCCTCAAAGTGTCCCTTCATGAGAAATTGTGCCTTTACTCTTTTTTCTTCACTTGGTGACTCTTGGTATTGCCCAAGATGACTCTTCATGGGAAAATGCATCCCATTCTTCTTTTGTCTTTATCCCGTGGCTCTTTGACTTCTCCATGGGCCCTTCTTTTGTTTCATATGCAACTAAAAATATATTCGTTAATATTAAATAAATATTAACTCATATTAGCCAAGATAAGCAATATTAAATGCAATGGGGCCTTTATCACCAATAATGTTGAACCTTTGACATCAATGACAATATTTCCAACACAACCTAAGGGTCTTTTATTGACTGATAATAGGGACTATGTCTATAGGTTGAACAAGGCCCTTTATGGTCTAAAACAAGCCCCTAAAGCTTGGTATGCTAGACTAGACAAGTACCTTTTGGACCAAGGTTTCAAGAGAGGAGTTGCATATAGTAACATATATATCAAGACTAAAAATGATCATTAGTAGATAGTTATAGTCTATGTGGATGATATCATATTTGGTGGAATTAATGATAACATTACCAAGGATTTTTAAAATGTGATGAAGTTAGAATTTGAAATTTCTATGATTGGAGAAATGTCTTTCTTTCTTGGACTTAAAATTAGTCAATCTAAAAAAGGTATGTTCATTTCATAGGTCAAGTATACAAAAGATATTTTAAATAAGTTTGAAATGGAAGATTGTAAGGCTATAGGTACACCTATGGTTAAAAGATGCAAGATAAGCAAGGAAGATGAGTCCTCAAGGGTCAACCAGACAAAATATAGATCCATGATTGGGAGTTTATTATATACTACTACCTTTAGACTTGACATCATGCAAGTAATAGGTATTGTGGGAAAATTTCAAGAAATTCCTAAGGAAATTCATCAACAAGCAGTCAAGAGGATACTTAGGTATCTCAAAGGAACTATGGAGTATGGTTTATGGTACCCAAGGAGCAAGAAGTTTGATCTAGTGGCCTATACAAATGTAGATTGGGCTGGGAGTCTAGATGATAGAAATAACACTAGTGGAGGAGACTTCTTCTTAGGTAAGTGCCTAGTCTCATGGTTAATCAAGAAAAAACCATTAGGGTCTTTATCTACTTGTGAGGTTGATTAAATTGTAGTATCTTCATGTTGTACTCAAGTGTTGTGGATGAGACAAACCTTGAGAGGCTACAAGGTAGAGTTGATGGTCCTATTCCTATTTTTTGTGATAATACTAGTACCATAAGTGTTTCAAATAATCTTGTCATGCATTCAAGGACCAAACACATCCCTATCAATTATCATTTATTAAGAGAATAGGTGAGTGAATAAAGTATTAAGCTTGAATTTGTGTCTACCAAGGATCAGATTGCAGATATCTTGACTAAGCCTCTTCCAAAGGTTAATTTTAAACATCTGAGACAATAATTAGGTGTGATTCATATTCCTATAAATCACTAATCAATTCAAAATTCTTAGGGGGAGCTGATGAGGAGGTGTTTTAGCTCCAAGAATAAAAAGAAGTGAATAAGCTATGAGGTCAAAGGGGGAGTCATATTAATTTATCAATAAAAAGATATATGAGATATGCAATATGATAGGGGGAGTTTTTTGACATGATCTTTCATTTCTATATATTTTATTATTTTTATAGGTAGTGATTTTTCATTAATTTCAAAGGGGGAGATTGATTTGCATTAAGGAGATGTATCCCAATAAGAAAAGCTTCTCTAAGCAGGTACCATCAATGATAAAGGGGGAGATTATTGAGAATGTATTCTAGGGTATGCATGAAGTTGTCATTGATGTCATAAAAGTGCCATTTATGTCATTTTTTCTTGTCTTTATTGTTCTTGATGTTGAGTTCATAAGTCATGTACTTGAGAGACCTAATGAGTAGGCACAAGATTGATAGCATGTTGAGTTGAGCAATATGAGACTTGTATGAATTAGGTTGGTAGTGTGTGAGTAATGCATGATTTCTTTTGACATGTGTATGAGTTATTTTGAGTAATGAAATAAGTTTCATGGTGTGATCATGGTCTTAGTATGACTGGCAGTTCAAGGCCTAGTGTGCAAAGAGACCCAGTATGGCCTAATGAGGGGTCAAGTTCATTTACCAAGGCATATCTCTTGAGAGCATTGAAAAATGTCTGAAGAGTTGTGTTAAATTTTTTTACCAAGTTTGAGGTCATATCCTAAAAGATAAATCATGAAAATTTGTGGTAAGGTTTTTTGTGTGCACAGAATGGGGTGTTATAGACCTGAGAAGGAATTTATTATTCTCATTGGCACATGCAACCTTTTCATGAGATCCTAATAATCTCATAGAATTTGGGTAAGGCCCTTATATTTAAATTTCTAGCATTGGTTTTGGATTTTAGGGGTAATCTTTTATGAATGATTGCTAAGAAGGGAAACTAATCAAAACCCTCTTTAAAAGCTCATAATGACTCGATAGGAAAGATATTTCTATTTATGGATCAAAATGGGTTTTTTGACCTATTATGATGTTTTAAATATGTAAATTACTCTTAAAAGGTTCTCTATGTGGTTTTGGTTTGTCATGATAGTGAGTAGAAGCTATAGGAAACTCCTAATTTCTTAGAATTTTGATGTAGTAGGTAGGGTTGACCATGTTAAAGCATGAAAATGAATGGAGAATAATGTGTAAGACTTATATTTTATTTTCATGTAAGTTTTTTATCAGGTTTTAGATATAAAATGTGATAAAACAATCATGGAAATTGGCTTATCGTTAAAAAAACCTAATGAGCAAGACAATGAGAAAAGTAAGTAGTGAGAAAGAGATTATGTATTGGTTATAGTGGATTAGAGATGGATCCAAATTCATGATGTAATTTTTAAATACATATACCTAATATCCCCTTAGTTTATAAGTGTTTATGATGCTCATAAGCAAGCAAAAAATTATTCTTAAAGTGACCTATCTAACATAGTGAAGTCTGTGTCGGGTGAAGATGTGAGATTGGTCTGTAAGACCAATATTGATATATAAACTTATAATATATCTATTAAAATATGTTAATATTATTCTTAAGGACCATTATAAATCTATTGATAAGTGCACTGTCAACTAGCCAACTTCCTGAGGTCATAACTTTTACATATAAACTCAGATTGTAATGAGTTGTTTTTAAAATTATATAATTTTTCAAGATAAATCTAAATATGTAATAATATTTATATTTAGTGAATTTTTTTATTCATAAAATCTTGATTCACTTTCATAATCAATCACCTTCCAAACTAATTCACCACCATTACAAATCTAATTTGCCTAGGAACCTCTAAGGTTTTTTTAATATAGCCCACTAAAATTAACCTTGATTTCCCACATATATATTTTATTCATGTTTTATGTTTCCAATTCTTGCTCATATGAATTATTAATTATGCATTTCCATATCTCTATATTTTTTTTATTGATTAATGGATGATATATGTAACTAAAAGAAGAGTTTACACACTAATTCAGCCCCCCTGGCTATATGTCCAATAGGTATTTCAATGCTAGAGTAGATATATGTAGAAATATAAAACTAATAATCAAAAAAATCTAAATCATTCCTTGCATGGTAGAATAAATAAGTGTTTAAAATCTCATAATAAGAACATAAGACAACTGAATCAAAAAACCATACAAATGACCTAAATCAAATCTTCCCACCATCTTATCTACGAATGCCTAGATCCAAAACCACCCAAATCAATGTAAAGTGAATATTAAAAAAATAAAATTTCATAGCACTATCACATTCATAACAAAACAAACCATGACCATACCTAAAAACATCTTAAGTAACTCCAAATCTAATATTAAAATCTACATCCAAACTAAAATCAATATTAAATAAAACTTTCCACAACAATAAATAAATAAACAACTCATCTAAAATATATTAAAAACATAGAATGTTATTATGGAAACTTACTATATGAACTAAAATTATCATTTTCCTTCCCGTTGGATGATTTTTACCTCTACATTTTTCTGGATGTACATAGTATTTGATCTACATTGATTTCATTTGGATACATACCCACATGTTTATCCATAGTATTTTCCTCCATTAAACCAACATTTATAATAGTTGGGAGAGACATAAAATGGACAAATCAACAAGAAACATAGAGCAAAAAGGTTTGAAAAAAGAAGGTATAAAAACAACCCTCAAAACATATCTATATTTTTAAATCCATAGTAGGCCATAACAACTTCAAACAAGCTAGATATATAGATGTTGTGCTCAATCAAGGACCAAAAGTAGAAGGGATAAAAGTAGAGGCAAAGGTGTAGACACCTAAATTTTAACACATTTAGTGTCATAATTAACTTTATTTAATATAAACACACTAACTTGTCCACTGTTCCAAATTCAAATTCTATTTTAAGGTCCACTAACATCATTTCTCTCTCTTTTTCAACTAGTTAATTAATATATATTAATTAATTAATCATGCACACATAGTTCCATAAAACTAATTAAAAATCTAGAATTTATATCACAAAAAAATTTCCACATTTCTCTCAACCAAACATTGAGTCATCTAACCACTTCCTTAACTTCTTCAACCAATTGTTGAGTCAACATTGAACCTTTCAACCAACATGGTGAGTCATATAACTACCTTCAATCATTCATGAGAAAATTTCAACAACCAACTAAATTACCCCTTATTTCTCAAACAAATCATAAATTGGTCTTTTTCACTTGGATGACTCAAATATGACTATCCAAAATTAACATAATCTAATAAATATAGATAGATCCAAACTATCCATCTTCTCACCCAAAATCCTATAAATGGAATGTCATCCTCCATTTGCAACATCCATTGTAAATCCATTGAATTACTATCAAAATTACATTGTGAATTCATCATCAATATATCAAAGTGATATCAAAATAATCTTGTGGATTCATAATAAAATCAATAAATTACATCTATATGCTAATGAAATTCCCTTTGCCTTGGATAATGAATTGAACATCCACATATCACATTGCAAGAACAAATCAAAGTTCATCAATGGATAAAATGATTTACTTTTTTGGTAAGATATACATTGTAAATATGTTTGATTTATTTATTTTGATTGAATAGTTCTAACTAAGGTTTTAGTTTATTCTTTAGAATAGGAAGTTAATTATTTATTTGATTTCCTATCTTGCATAGTTTCTAAAATTATAGCTATCACATTCAAGAATGCCCAGTGGGACCTTTCCCAAAAAAATTTCATCTTGTATTATTTTCTTAAAGTTTTTAAGTTATTTTCAAATTTAGTTAAGGTGCATAGATATTTAATCTTATTCTAGAATGTAATTTTACTGTTTTAAGTATTGTTTCTTGAATTTTATAAGATATTGTAAATTTTCTATGAAATAACAAGTTCTTTCTATAGATAGATAGTTTTTTTTCAAAATTTTAGTAGTTTTGTGTTGTATATTAGCAATTTCATTTCAAATAATTTTTAGGCATTCTTTCTAGCTATGTCTTTTTGTTTTCAATATTTTTAACTTTGTTGTCTTTCTGTCATTAAGATTTTCTCATCTTCTTGTTTCTATTTCATTCTCTTTTTTTGGCATTTTGTAGAACAATGATATTATAGAAAAAATAATGAATTTTTAGTAAACACTATTGATTTTATTACAAACTTAGATGGTTTCATTATGTGAAACAATAGTTTCATTTCTTACTTTCTTTTCAGTTTATCTTGTTAGTGTGTTGGTTTATCATTCTGACAATTCAATTCTTCTATCTTCTTGTTTCCATTTTTGTTAATTTTTATAATTTTTATATATTAATGGTTTTTTAGCACAAAATAACAAATTTTTAACAAATTTCAAAAATTATGTACCAAACTTCAATGATTTTGTAGTAAAATTTGATAGTTTTGTAAGACAATCATTTTCTACTCTCTATATCTTTCTATCTCTATTTTTAGTATTTATGTTTTTGTCATTTTTTGAGTAGTGAACTTTTGACTATATAACAATGGTTTTATTCCAAATAGTTGATTTTTCTACTTTAATATTTCATATTTCTTTCATTTTTGGCTAACTTGCAAGATTTTAGATTGCCCAAGTTTTTACATATAAATTACTAATAGTTTTGTGTAGGACAACAAGAAAAGACTTAAAAATATAAATTGAAAAGTAATTTTATTTTTTTTACTAATTTATTTGATTTATTTTCAATTTTTTATTAATTTATTAATTATAAATTAATTTATTTTATTTCTTACAAATTTACTTGTTTGTATTGCATTAAATTATGTATGCTCTTTCTTCACAACACATTAGTGATAATTCTTGGAAATAAAAAATGAGTTTTTTTTTCTAGGGGCTATGACGACCATGGATTTCATCACCACATAGTAAGCCAAATCTATTGTACCAACTAAGTATATAAATTGAGGATCAACTATTTCAACTGCCTAAGGATTTGTGTGTTTTAAGAACACCATGATGTGAGGGGGTTTTGTCCTCTAATACTCAAGGTATCAGCAGCTACCTTGAAGTCTAATTATATAACAACACCCTAATAAAATCCTATAGATGGATTTATCACATAGGGAATAAACACTTTTATTAATTCTATTAATCAACTTATTCTATAATATTGGCCCTCAACATACTAAAAGGTATATATAGGACATCCCCTAGTTGAAATTGTGAAAATTGTAAGCCTTAAAAATCCATTCAACCATTTAACTTGGGTGTACCTACGAGAACTATATTGCCTATGGAAGTTACTTCCAATGTATCTTTGAAACTAGTTTTAATGGGACATGGGCATGGAAATAACACCATAGTCAGTGCTCTAAATTATTGGGTCATCACTATTAAATGGACAAGCAAGTATAAATGAAATCATGCAAGTCACACAAGTCCCTATCCTAACTTTTATCATTTTATGTGATTTGCATGCTTTTTGTATTTAGTTAGATCTTGTGTGTTATCTTTGATTTTATCTCCTTATGGAAAATCAGTAATTGAAATATTTTTGATTTTTTAAAACCAAAGTTTGTGTTTTAAATAAAAACAAAGTTCTTAATTTTCAAGGCAAAGCCTTAATTAATAAAACTTTATCCAAAAAACCAAGATTAGGTAACTCAAAAATATTGTAAGATAATTGTATTTTTAGTTTAGATTCATATGCCTTTTGAGTCAAACATAAAATTTAAATGAAGTTCCAATCATTAAGATTCAAATCTATTTAAATAACCCTAAATATAATCCAAATATATAAAAACTCTTTGGAAATCACCCTTTCTATTTTGGGAATCAAGAATAACATATTGAGGTTAATTATAATGATAATCGACCTTACCAAGATAAATGTGAACATGATGTTAATCTGCTTAAATATACACCATCCTAAATTACTAATTACCTCCTATAAAATAAAAATGAATTCTTGTTACACTTCTTAGGGCTAGGAGTTAAGTTTCCACCTGATTTTGATCTTAATGAATTATCTCTCCTGATCTCTAGGAAAAAATGTAACACCTCTTACACATGATCAAGGAACATCTAATGCCTCTTTAGGAAATAAAAAGGACATCATTGAATCATCCAAATAAATCTCTAAAAATGTTTCCCATACCCATGTGGATAAGGGGAAAATAGTTATAAATGACACATCCTAATAAAGCCATGTCTTTACCATTATTAACCATGTCAATAGATTTACTAAAGAACTAGCTGATATTCAATCTAAATTATCAAACAATAATTAAATCCAATAATAAACAAATCAAGAAATCAAAATCAAATTCAAAAACAAAAACAAAATTAATGCCCAAATTAAAATCCATATCTAAAAAAAAGAAAACATATTTGTCACTGAAAAACATAACATTTATCCAAGAATGGAAAAAAAATAATGATAAAATACAAGGATTACAAGATGGAAGCTTTTCCCAAAGTAAAAAAAAATAAGTTTGAAGAATTTTGTCCTTATCAATTTAACATAAACATGATGAAATTAATTTTTCCTATTCATTTTGAATCACCAAAATTTGATATAGGGGTCAAGCCTTAAAATGGTTCTTACATATACCTAAGGGGTCAATCACTAATTTTATAGATTTTATTGATATTTTTACAACACTTTTCTTATAATGTTAAACATGAATTTGATATATTATACTTAATCAACACTAAACAAAATAATTATGAGATTATCTCCTCTTTCTTATAAATATGACATGCACTAACAGTTAGTTTCCATGTTCGCTTCTGAAAAAACAACTCATTAAAATCTTCACAAAAAATCTCAATTTGAAATGGTCTTTCAAATTTAACCCCATTGTGTTACTTCATTTGATGAAATAATAGAAAATGGAGTTTAAAATATAAGAGTACTCATTATCAAAGGCCTCACCAAGATTTATACTAAGGACAATCAAAATCAATTTCTAAACAATAAACCCATGTTTTAAAAAAAAAATGGGGTAGGGGATGGAGTAACTGATGTCAATCAAGTCCAAAATACCCTACCTATCCATAATATTATCATATCTAATGGCCAACCTAGACAAGACTTTAGGAAAACAACTTATACCCCCTTGGGGGTTCCACTTAAAGTAGTTTTTTAGAAGTTGGTAGTTGCTAATATGATCACATTTTGAATCATAAATCCCTTTGATAAACATACTCCAAAACCCTAATGGTATAGAGAAGATGAATATTGTGCATTCCATCATATCAAAGTGAATTCCAAAAAATATATGTATCAGACTTAAAAAATATGTCCAAGACTTAATTGATCTTGGTGATACATAATTATAGAATTATGCATCTACATAAAATAATCAAAAGTTAGGGATATATCAATATCTCTTCCCCAAGCATGATCAAGGCCATAATAAATAAATTGAAGATAAAAAAAAAATAAGCCAATAATATCAATCAAACCAATCATCCATTTTATTCCATTATTAATCATATTTAACATATGGATAATCATGTCTCCATCATTAAGATGACAACCCAAGATTGTGTCATCATTAAGAGGCACACAAAAATCACCATTCTAAGTGTTCCTTTACCCACATTTAAAGGTAAGTATAATATTATTGAACAAATGGAGAAAACACTTTCCCAAATTTATATTATGGAACTTCTTAAGACATCTATGACCTATAAGGACATTTTATATAAATATTTATAAAATTGAAAAGTACCATAACATAGTAATCCATCTAACTTCTAAGTGGATATTTGTCCTATAATAATCAAGTGAATTTTTACCATACAACTATTTCCTCTGTGGGTACATCCCATTTTTTCCATTGTATATTGAAGTCATTATATCCAACCATAAATTTAAAATGATAGACAATATGTCCTTTTGAATCTTTGTACATTATGTTTAATAAAACATTTTGGACATTTAACCACAACACTAGAGCCTAATAACACTACTAAAAGTCCTATGATAATACAAATCAATAGTCAGTTGGAACTATATATCTTCCTCTTATGGTGGGGCCTGTTATTCAAGATACCTTTATTCATGTCTTAGATATTTATCTACCATACAAATTACTCATTATACATCCATGAATCTATGTTATGAATGCCATTCCATCCACCCTTCTCTAGTCTCTCAAGTTTTCCCACTATGGTATGGAATTTTCTATTACTGGTGACCCTCAACCTTTTCAATATTGTAAACTATTGAAAAGTCTATACAAAAAAACTAATTATTTTCCATTCACTTAATATACTCATGAACCTAATAAGGAATTACTAATATTATTGAATTATATCCATCTTAATGATCTACCTTCTACATTTAAAAACCAACCATCTACATCGAAAATTCAACCATCCACATCCAAGTACACAACTCCACCATCCAAGTTTACTATTATAGATAAAGGTATGGGAGAGTATGAAATCTGTTATGCTCACTATCTAGGAAAAATCCATTTGTCTCCCAATAATTGTGATAATTCCCATCATAGGCAGCAAACACAAGTAGTCCGATGGTTTGTCAATACATATTTTATTAAAGGTAAATTATTTTCCAAAGGATAGATAAAAGACTCCATTCCTTCTTGGACCTATACAGATGAATTTACCATATTTTTCCAAAATAACCAATACCCAAAAAAATAAAGTTATTACATGCAACATTATGAATTATAAAGACAAAGGCCTTATTATTCATAAACAAGGACTTATATAACCTATAATGTCTAAAAAAACAAAGATTCTCAAGATATTAGATTTAAACCACCTAGTGTGAGCTTATATGATTAAAATAGTGATTATTCTTCAATATTTGATGAGTCTGATTCTAACATTGAAACAAATTCCATCTATAGCTACTATGAAGATATTACAGCTAGAAACATCTTCCATGACACAACCATTTTCACCCTTGAGATTAAATATCCATAGATTATAACATGGGGCCAATAAAGTCCACACTCACTTCACCATTTTCAAAATGATGAAATAATTTATGAATTTGTGAGAGTTAAAGATCACATTATAATAGGGAATCATAAGAAAGGTTTTTCAATCCACTTAGACAATTCAATATACATTGGGGAGCACATAAACTCTAATAATTCACATAGTAAAAATATCCTTGTCATTAAGTCATCTACAAAAGGATTAGATGATGAAACTCAAAATCAATAAGACATTAATGAATAACTTAATCTTCCTCTTCCTCCTAAAAGGTTTAAAGAACAGTTCACATTATTGATTGAAAATATCATTGATATAAATATTGGAAATAATAAAGAACCTAAAATGGTGAAGCTTTCTCCTTCTCTTGATCCTAAAGAATAAACAAGCCTAACTGTCCTTCTCAAAAAAAAATTAAATGTGTTTATCTAGTCATATACCAATATGCCTGGGTTTGACCCATCAATTTTAGTCCATCACCTTATTATTCACAAGGATGCCAAAACTATCAAACATAAACTAATAAAAATACATCCTAAAGTGGAACTAATTATCAAGGAAGAATTGTAAAAATTGTTGGAAGTTGGCTTGATAAGACCCATAGATTATTCATAATGGATCTCTAACATAGTGTTGGTTATAAAAAAACAGCAAGGATTAGAGCTTGTACAAATTTTTGAGACATTAATAAAGCTTGTCTAAAATATGACTTTCCCATTCCTAATATTGACATGATTTTAAACTCTAAATCAGGTCATGAGATGTTGTCCTTAATGGATGTTTTTTAGGATAAAACCAAATCAAAATTCCACCCAAAAATCAACATAAAATAGCATTAATCACACCTTAGGGCATGTTTTGTTACCAAATCATGTCATTTGGTCTCAATTTTTTTTGAGCCACATATCAATGTGCTATGATAGTCATTTTTCATAACATATTTCATGATATTGTTGAAGATTATGTAGATGACATCTTGGCAACTTCTAAAATAAGAACATAAAATCCCATAGTGCTATGTAATATTTTTTAACGGTTAATAGAATACAAGGTTAGGCTAAATAAAAAAAAATGTGTGTTTGTGGTTAATTCAGGAACATTTTGCATTTTATTGTATCATAGAGAGGTATAAAAGTGGATCCAACAAAGGTCACAACTATAACAAAAATTCCTCCACCTACTAATCACAAAAAAATTTACAGTTTACAAGGTAAAAATCAAGCTATCCACATATTCATATCATAGTTTGTGTACTTATGCCACCCATTCACCTATCTACTTAAAAATATTAATCTTTTAACTAGAAAAAAAATTCACACAAGTGTTTTAAAAAATCAAACAATGTCTATCAAATCCACTAGTATTAATGCCACTTACCCCAAGTAAACCTTTATTGTTATATATTTTAGATAAACAACATGTACTGGGGGCATTATTATCAGAACATGATGATCATTAGACAAAAATATTAGTGTACTATTTGAGCAGGACCTTGGTATCTTATGAATTAAACTACTTGGCCATTGGAAAAACATGTCTAGAAGTTGTTTTTGCTTCCTAAAAACTTTGACATTACATTTTAAATAATCAAACTAAAATCATTGTAAAATTCAATCCACTTAAATAAATCATTTTAAAATCATCTCTAATAGGGATAATGACTAAGTGGGCTATGTTATTAAGTGAGTGTAGACACCTAAAATCAAACACCTAATGTAAATTTTAGCTAATCGATCTTCTATTCACACTAACATCCCTAGCCTTCACTATTCATCACCACCTAATGAATTAATTCATTTGCTTCATAACCACCTACAATCCCATAAAATTCACATTATATTACATTAGTTAATTAATCCAAATTAATTAACTAATCCTTCCCTAATTACATGGATTTTGAATATCTATAATTATCAAAAAAAAAAATACCCACAACATGACATCATCTTCCACCGCCTTCCACTTTACAAGTTTCAATGATGTCACAGTCTCTACCTATCCCCAATCATATAAATATTATAATTCAAGATTCCTCTCTCCAAGTTTCAATGATGTCATAGGCTCCACTTGTCCCCCATCATTTGAATTTTATAATTCAACGATTCCTCTCTCCAAGTTTCAATGATGTCATAGGCTCCCCCTGTCCCCCATTATATGAATTTTATAATACAAAGAATCCTCTCTCTAAATTTAATAATCCAAATAAAATTCCACTAACCTCCATGATCAAATTAAATAATCTTATTTAATCTTGTATGGGTCTAATGTCCACACCTATTTCCCACTCCTAAAATTCCCATCAAATAATTTAATAATCTCCCATAAATTAAATCATCCTCCACCATTGATCTCTAACTAAGATCAATGGTTCTCATTAATTAAATATAATCTATAAATGGAGCTATTCACCTCCATTTCCACTGAGCTTAAAATATATAATAAAGTCTCATCCAAATACTATCAATGGAAGATTCAAATCATCAATATAAACATCAACATTACAAGGAGAAGTATTTTCAAATTTTTGGTGTGCCTTAATCAAACCTTTGCAACTACAATCAATAATCAATCTGAATGACATATGATCTATAAAAGAGTAAGTGGATATGCTATTTGACATTTTTAATATTCTCTTCTTTACTTTATTTTTAAATAATTAATCTAAGGTACATTTGAATGTATTTAGTTTTTTTCAATTGATTTTGGATTTCTAAAAATCTAATAAATTCATTTTTGTGTTACATTTTAGCATGTTCAGTGGGACTCACAACCCCCAAATCATCTTTTGAAGCAAAAGAATCCTCTTCTCAAAATAAATAATATTTATTGTTGTATTTTTTTTTTACATTATTGTTAAAATGAGTATATATTTTGATATGTAAAATATTTTCTTCTATTTTTTCAATTTGGTGTGTTTTCTTCTTAAAAACAACCTTCAAAATTTTCATAGAAATCTGATTTATAGTTTAAGTGATATAGTTAATTTAGTGATTGACATTTTTTATATAAAAAAATGTTGTTAAAATAGATATATATTTTAATTATTAATCTAAGTTTCTTTGATTTTTTTTAGGTTAGTTTGGATTTGGATAAAAAATATAATATCCAAATTTCATAATAATCTGATTTGTGGTTTAGGAGATATCACTAAAATAATGTCTATTACTTTTTTTATTTTTGTTTTATAACTTCTAAGTATGCATGTTTTCTTTATTTAGCATTTTAACTTGTATTTTTTTATTGGTTTAAATTTTAAAGTATTTTGTGTGCATGTTTCATTTTATAAATATATTCTACCAAACTACTAACTTTTTTGTTTACAAATTCTACCTGTCAAAGACTAAACAAAACAAACATTCTTTTTGAAAACACACTTCAATTATGGTGCTTAAAATGAACCAACATTTAAGTTTGGTGCTCTAAAAATAATTATTATATTTAATTACTTAAGTGTTTAGCTTTTATGTTTTAATAACTTAGAGTGTGTATGTTTTACCCTTACCTCATTGTGGGATCCTGGGTGATAAAAAACACACAAATTACTTGATTACCTATTTGTTTAATTAAGCAGTTTATTTTCATTAAAAATTTACTTTTGCATGTCATAAAGCTCGTGTATGCTCTTTTGTTGGCATCACATTGGTGATTTTTTTTTATTTTATGTTTCCTTAATTACAATGGTGTATGCTCTTCCCTTATCATTGAATTGATGATGATACTTGGTGTAGATACTCTATTTTTACTACCTTTGTGCCTAAAAAATTATTAAAATTATTTCTTGCAAATAATGCAAATTAAGCCTAGAAACCACTAAACATCCCAATTTCCTCTGCACATTGGACCTAAACATTTCAAATCACATCAATGTATCCCTAATTATGGAAATACATTATATTCAATTATCATCTTCCTCTAATTCATCTATAATCAAATTGTGACCTAGGAAATTGATGTTTTTAACCCCTTGTGTGAGACAACTTATCAAATTATAAAAAATGCAAAAAGGCAAATTGGGATTACTTAACTAAGAAAATCCAATTAAATAGTTAAGTGAAAAATCCATAGCAATTATATGAATATATAAATTTAGAAATTCAAAAATTCAACAAAATATCTAAAAGGTGACATCATCAGTCAAAAAATTAAAAATTTGAAATATCAACATAAATATAACAAATATCGAGAATGTTGAGTCATGCCTCATAAGTGCAACACTAATTATGAAATTGAGTACACTTATTCTACTAAATTTGACTAATATGGGCCTTTGATCCTCATCTTGAGATGAACATTCGTCATCATTTTACCAAGTCTATAAATACAAGGGCCTTGGGTCATGATAGACGAGCTTTTGAAAGTAGAATTATTATGAAATTTTTTATCAAGAGATTCAATCATTATTCAACCATGTCAATCCAAAATCTCAAGTGGACAAGATTTTTTTTTCACATGTGGAGTCGCCATTGCTAAATACTATTAGTTCATAAGCTGAGCTCATGCCTCTTCAAACTGATTAAAAAGTGGGGTCTTTAAGGAAGTTAAATGCTTTTATTTTTTCTCTTTTTGATTCCCTATTTATTAATCTTAGCTTACCCTAGGGAATAGGCTCAAAATGTTAGATCTTCAAGTTGTTTTTGGATTTCAATCATTAATAATTAGATAATCTCATTTGGATTCTTGTTATACATTTGGCACACATAGTAGAACCCATCACACATAAAAATTTATCTAATTACTTCTTATCATATTCTTATATCCATTTTTATTTATAAATTTTATTTGTTTTGGCTAAAAATTAGAATTATTTTATTCTCAGGTCAGACCTACAAATCAGGAAATCTGTTCATTTGAAATGACAAATTTGTCATTTAAAATAGTGAAATCATCTTTTTTATTTCTAATTTTTTTTGTTTAGGCATGCTAAATAGAAAAATCATTCCATATATCAGTGAAATAATCTCCAAAAATGATGAAATCATCTTTATTATTTCTAGCTATGTATTTCTACATGCCTGGTAAATGAAGAAATCATGCTTGAAAATAGAGAAATTATTCCTGAAATTAGTAAAATTAACCTTTAAATGATGAAATTGACTCTTTAGAATGATGAAATTGACTTTTTATAATGATGAAATTGACTTTGTATAACGATGAAATTGATTGTGTAACAGTGAAATTATCCTTTGGTAAAAACTTGAGACCTTAAAAAAACAAATTTATTTCCCATCTCAAACTACTATTTCTTTTGTTGTAGGACCTTGAGAAAAATGAAGTGGTTTTACACTAAAACAAGTCCATTTTATTTTCACATTTCATTTTTTGTTCTTAAAATTGTATCAACATTTCATTTAAGTATTTAAAAAATAACATACTTTTAGTTTGGAGTTTCTAAAATTAGTTTAATTTATCACTATTTATTTTCATGCAATGATTATCTTTCTTCTTGTTGCTTGAGTGTTTTATGTGGTGAATTACTCACATGATCTCTCATTTATTGGGGTGACTCATAAAACAAACAATCACCAACTTTTGTTATCCTAAAAAATCTATTGTGTATGTTCTCTCCTTATTTTTAGGTACTTGGATGACTCATAAATGGTGCCATTCTTCCTTTTTTATTTGACTATGTGAGGTGGAGTTCATCCCCTTATTGTAAGTCCTTAGGGCATGGTGACTAGGATGTCATTACCCAAAATTCATATAAAATCCATTATTTGATGAGGTATATAAATTGAGGTGACACCTAGTTGATCTTCATTTGAATTGTCCCTTGGAAATTGAACATTTGTGGAATCACTTTGTTGAAATCCTACATATGAAGTGGTCAAAAATGGACAAGAGCCTTTGGTGAATGGTCCATTAGTCTTGACTTCCAATTGACAAATTTGATCCCTTTTAGGACCATATAAAAATCCAAACAAACAATTTAGCATAGAATCCTCTTTTTCCAAAGATTTTTCATTGATGTAGGCGTGCAAAGGTTTCATCCCCTAAAGATTTGTTTTTCATACAAAAATTTGAGAGGTGGCATTAAAAAAACACCATAATTGAATTTAATTACTTAATGAATCCTTCAATTTTTGAATCCTCTCAATGGTGATTATATCAAAGGATTAGTTATTATGCTATAGTCTTATGTTAGTTCTTAAAATAGCTTCAAACTAATTATTTTTAATGCTCAATCATTGTGTCAAAAACCCATTCGTATTCAAAACCACATCCAAAAAACATGTCAAGTTTTAAAACTTAAAAATTCAAAATGTGTCTTCACATACTTGCACACTAAGGTATTATGTTGTCCACATATTACATTTCAATGCATTATGCCTTCTAATTAGAATAGGTTCTATTCATTTGGCACCATTATGCCGCCCATTTCTATTCAGGACTAAAATAAATTTTCTTATGTCAATTAAATTCTAAATTCAAAACTAATTCGACCTCATTTTGATTTCAATTCCAAATTTAGAATCAATGTCAACTAATGTCAAAATTTCAAAGGGTTTAAACACTTATCAAATTTAGGTGTTAGTTAAGACATGCTTAGATACATTCACAGTGGGGCCTCTTATGGCCCTAGTTTCAAAGAATAAAACTCTTATGATCCATAGAGATATCTTAGAAATTATAAAAATATTGAAGATGGGGAGGACCACCCAACTGTGTTTGAGGATGTTCCAACTATTACAGGGTCTAGTCAAAACCAATTTGAGAACCAATTATCATTCTGAAGATTTTCTAAGGTTGATAGAATTTAGATCTAATTATATTCAATCAAAAATGCATCATGTATATAAATCAATCCTAACTTAGAGAATATAGAGCATACCTACACTTCCTATTGGGAATATATTTGTAAAGTGGGAACATAACCAATATGGGAATCTATTAGACCTAATTAAGGGATCATTTATCACAATACACCATGATAAGGAGGGTTTCAAAGGATCCAGTCTAACAAAATCACATAAGAACCCTAATGGGGTCTTAGGTTTTGATATTTCACCTATTTTAATAACAAGAAAATTAAATCTAATCTAGTGCTCACCAAATCTTGTGGCACAAAGTGGGGGTTAGAAACAATAAAACTAAACATGTATAGAATACATATACTCATGTAAATGTATATAGAATCTTAATACATGGAAGAAAAGTACAAATGAATTATCTATCTACTCTTACAAAGGATAAATAAAGTTAGGAATACTTACCTTTGAATATGAACCCACTGAGCCTCAATCTCTCCCTTAACCTAGGTGCTTTACAAGAGGTTATTGTGGTATGTAAGGATGACAAAGACAAATCAAATTTAGGCTACATAATCTATCGATGCATCTAAAAGACTTATCCATAAGATAATATCCATATCTCCAAAGAAAGTATGGAGCCTTAAGGTTTACTTCTCAAGTAGAATGGTCAATAAGTAGATGTTCATTTAATCTTACTCTTTCACTTCTTGATAAATGATGAAAATAAACTTGTATATATAGGTGGATCTTTCCCTAAACCATTATAAAAATGTTGATTGATAGGGTCAACCCTATATAATTTTGGATAATAATTCACTAGGTCAGCCAAAGGTTAAGTAGCTCTTAAGTGAAAAATACCCTAAAATTGTACAAGGTCAACCTAGTCAACCTAGTAAAACCAACTAACAAATAGGGATGTAGGTGAAGAAAAGGAGGATAAAATGTAGTAAATGCCTAGATTGGCATAACAGAGAATAGTAAGCTTAGGGTAAATGATTTTAGGATATAATTTTATAGGTAATAAGTGGCAAAAGGGACAATAATCTTGTGAAGCACCAATGGTTTGCCCACCCCTTTCTTGGTACACCCCTTAAGGCGTGCACATAGAGAGATTGAGACTCGATGGGTTATTATAAGATAAAAACTATCAATAATTGATAAAAGTTTGAAAATATTATGTGTATACATATTCTCCACTCAAATCTCATCACGTGAGTGCAACACAGTATGGTGCTTCGAGAAATAGAACATGATAACACATAACGCTAATGATAAGTAAAGTGTAGTAAGTATAAAATAAGATAAATGAAAAAATACACCTTTAACTTACCTTAGTGCTATAGATAAATAAGTAGGCTACAAGAAAGGTGAAGAAATCCAATGTGAAGAATACTAGGTGAACCTATAAAAGTTAGTGCAAAAAATAGCCAAAAATAAAAAAAATTGTAAGATAGACATATGGTAATGGAAAATATTCTCTACATCATCATGATTCTAGAACATTTTATGCTTTGAAAAATAAATGATTAGAAACAAAGATAGAGGCAAAACAAGGAATCTACCAAAAAATAATTGAAAGATTTGAAGTTTGAAAGTGATTTAAATAGAGTGAAATGAAAGTCATTTGTTATTTTTGACTTGTGAAGGAGAGAAAAAGAGCTATGAGAGACCAAATGATCTAATATGGAAAGGATATGATAGGCTAGGAAAGAGGGACCCCCAGAGGTGGTAGTGGGTGTAGGACAGGTAAGCAACTGAGAATCTTAAGCCAGTTTTTGAATATTTTAGTGATTTAAGAGTATTTTTATAAATTTATAATTTTAAGCATTTTTAGATGTCAAAATGAAACCAAATTAGATTCTATGGGTAGAAAAAACCATTTAGGAAAATGGGTTGGAAGGGTTTGGGGATAAAACTACCATAAGGCACTTTTTTTACACAATGTAAAGGGTCAATAGGGAAAAATAATTGGGTCAACCCAGTAGGTTGAAATTTGGAAAAATCCACACTATCAACCTAGTAGGTATGTGCTGACCTTGTACATTTTGTAGAATGCTGACCTAGCACAGTTTGCTAACTGAACATAAAAGTCTAGTATGACAACATAGTACTAGGGGGCAAATAAAAGGCTTGATTTAGATTTTTAAGTCAACCAAGTCAAAAATAGGGAAATTTTGGTCAAATTAGTTTGACCAAAGAACCAAAATAGTATGAAAATGTGTGCAAATGGCTAAAAGAGTGCTAGAATAACCCAAAATGACCAACTAAGGGCTAAAAGGAGTGATTAGGCTAAAAATAGGTTCAAATGAATAAATTAAAGTAATTTATGATTGTTTTTTATTAAAATTGTTAAAAGGAATGTATTTTGACTATACATGACATGGAGGATCTAATACATCTTTTGTTGTTTCCTGATTGCAAAGGTCACCCAGATTAGAGTGTTTGGTAGATGCGTCATGGCTACCAAATATATTAGAGTACTTGATGATAGAGGATAGGATGAGACTAATCTTTGTAGGCCTAAGCAACATAGCAGAGATGTGTAGGATACCCTTGAGCTCATATTTTCTAGTCATGTTCTTGAGATGCTAGGAATGATTGATTAACACCTTCAGGTGGGAGGTAGAGGGGGATACGATAGGAGATGATAGGAATGATTTATTGACACCTTCAGGTGGGAGGTAGAGGGGGATATTAAAGAGGTGAGCATCACCCTAGAGGATATACATGCCATCCTAGGATTGTTGATAGTAAGGATGCTTATGACTACTGGGATACCTGATAGTGAGGATGAGAGGAGAGCCTTGGTTGTATGGGATATAGGCTTGAAGATTATATACATAAGATAGAGAGTGAGTATGCTTTATGTGTATACCTCAAAGGTTCTAGATATCTATAAATCTATAATAGGACTTATAGCAAAATAAGTGTTATGTCACAAGTTATATGGCATAGTACCACTCTTTGTGATAGACTTGAGCTGAATGATACTGGAGGAGAGAGTGATATATCATCTAAGATCTATTATCTAGGTAAAACTCATGCATGATATGTATTGGATGTTATCCATAGGGAAAATGTCTATTGGAATGATCATTTTATTAATGGTCTAGGTTTATGAGAGGTTTCCCATGTATCAACTAGCTAGGTTGCCCCATGTGATCGATGATAGGTCACCTCAAGTATAAAGATAGAGATAGGACTAAGTAGTCCAAGACATGCCCCATGTTCTATAATTATTGATAATGAGATGGGTAGATATAGTATGGCGTCAATATGGGCATATTTCTACTACATGGCCTAGTTAGGACATAATTACACTAGCTTTAGCATGGATGAAGGTGATAGGGCACTATACCTATTGGTTAGAGCCACATCTGATGGCACTAGTACTAGGATAGATAGGCTTACCTCACCCAATAATGTCAATAATGGTGTGCATATTTTGGGCCTAACATGTTAGAGAGCCATGAGGGAGAGGAGGACTAGGGCCACTAGTGGTGAGGTCAATGCTTAGGCCATGTTGTAAGAGACCATGAACTGGTCGAGCATGATAGGTAGGAAATCAATAAGAGATGGGTGCAATGGTAGGAACACTAGAGCTATCACCACCAACTCTACATCAGGATGAGTAGTGACCACCATAGACATGATGTCAATGGAGGTAGGAGAATTAGGAGATAACAGAGACCATGGATATCTCAGATGACCCAACAGGTGGACCAAGGTAGAGTTGGACTATAGAGAGGCCACTCAGGTGTTGGTTGAGATAGACATGAGATATGATTACAATATTTGTTTTTAGGAGGCAAAAAATAAAGGAGGTTCAAAAAGGCCATGTATATGGGGAGACTATGCTTGGTAGTTGCATAGATGAAAAGATACTAGTGGCTTACACATAAATAAGTAATAAAAGATGATTAAATTATTACTTAAGTTCATGTGAAATATACTAAAGATAAATAGATTTTGAGATATATCAGTGATCTAATATCTATTTGGTTTACTCTTTATAGGTGGAGAGGAGGAGGAGATTAGATGGGGGTCCCTAGTGAGTGGAGCACTCCATGAAGTCCTAGATGAGGCACTAATGTTGTAAGACCTCATTACACTAGAGGACCCAAAGGTACCATCTACCCCAGCTCAGGTGAGCTGGTTTAGATTAGTTGGAGAGGTAATGAGGTATATACATGCATATAGAGAGGGGATGCAACCACTAGTAGAGATGGGTGTAAGAAAGACATGGGCATGGCAGGACTTGGCTGAGGAGAGAGCTATAATCTAGTTATAGTGATATAAATGATGCAAGTACATGACAAGATAGAGTGATACAGGTAGTATCCTTGACCCATATGACACAAATATAGGAGTAGGAGATAATAACACACATAATGACCCTCACTCATATGACACAGATACAAGATCAGGAAAGAGCAACACATCTAACAACCCTGGCCTAGTTGGCATAGGTGTGGGCTCAAGTAGATCATCTACAGGGGTAGGTGTTGGGACTGAGATCTCAAGTAGCCTTATTATAGTGTTATGTTTGGAGGGGTCAAATTGAGTCATCTATAGGAAATGTGGCTAGGCCACAAGATAGACAAGATGGGGCCTAGCCATAAAGTTGGAGCATTATATATGATTGTATTTGTTGTATCGAAAATCATTAGATATATATAGATGGATCATTTTGGCATTCTAGATATTGGTTGTAATTGTTATCAATATGGTTGTGGTTGTTGATTCTTTGGATATATTTCTTTCTAGCCCATGTATTTATCTGTTTGTTGAGTATGCTATAGGAAATATATGAGTTTTGGTATCTTTTTGAGCATTATGTAGGACACATGCATGGTTAAAAAGAAATAGGTAAAAATGATTTGGTAAAATATAATCAATCAAAAATGTACTACACACTATTTCAAGTTGGTAAATGTGTAGTAATAAGAAAATGACTAAGTATAAAGAACCAAAAGGGTGGTAAATAAGATGGTAAAAAGAAATTTGTTATAAACCAAATGAAAGATTGGCACCAAATTAAAATAATTATAATCACACTAAATCACGTTGGGAAGTATTAAAGTAGTGTAATAAAATGAAAGTCATGTAAATGGAACAAATGGTATAAAAACAAATCAATTAAGTCAATCAATCTTACTAAATCATATTGGGAAGTATAAGAGAAAAACAAAATTGGCAAAATTTGGTTTGAAATTTATCACAACAATTCAAGCTAGGAACTATGAAAATTCAAGAAATGGTTGAATTCTTACATGAAATTGGAAAATAAGAAGAAAAAAGTGAAAGATAAATGAAGTAAGCATAAAACATACTAAATCAAGCTAGGAAGCATGTCAATGATGTGTAAAATCATAATCAATCACATCTTATCTCATATTTGAGACATGTAATTTTAATTGTGACTTATATTATTGGAAAATTTTATAAGGAGGGCCAAGTCCTATCCATGGTCTTACATTGAAACTCACAAATGGAACACCAATGAGGTGGAATAAATGTGAAAATTGGATAATAAAGGTTGTGGGTAATAAGAAGGTGAAATGGTGGAAATTTGTGAGGAATGCCTGGTCCTATCCATGGTCTTATAATGCAACTCACAAATGGAATCCCAAGGGGAATGATCATTGAAAAAAATAATGTCTCAAGAGGAAATATGAGGAATGTAGGGAGTGTAAAAGAGAATGTAAAAATCATAACTAAGGTGTCTTATGAGAATACCTTAGGATACATGAGGCATACTAAGGACATGAAAAGACACAAAATGACTAGTGACCAACAATGTACAAAGGAGATCTATTCGCTATAGACACAAAGCTTTGTAGGAAAATAAGCATGCTATTAAGATCAACTCATGAAGGTATATTGGTAAAATAAATAAAATGGACCTACCTTCCCATGACTTGTTCCCCATTCCTTAGGAACCCTTACAGAGTCATCGGTTTATTATGAAGATTGGTACTTACATGAGAAAGTAGGTAGCACTAAAATATTTTTTATTCTATTTTTCTAATCTAGTTGCCTACCTCACCCTAAAGGACCTTATATCTACTATGAGGCCAAATATGGAGTTTGAGCTTCAACTAGAGAAATGAGATGTGTTTTGAGTCACATCTTTTAGTGTGAATTAACTTTTAACAATTTTGAATGTCTTTACCTTTTGTAGCATTACATTTTATTTAATGATTTGGATTTTGCATAGTTTTATGGATTTTATGATTCCTCTTCCATACAAACTTAAAATTACCAATCATGAGAGATAGAGTGATACAAAAAAATGCGTTGTAGGCTTAGGCTAAAGGAAGCTAAGTAACCAAAGACAAGACTGACTAGGACACTTAGGCTTAACAATGAACCAACATGTTATCTCAAGTCATAACGATACAAAGGGGAATATAGGGGAAAAGGAGATACAAAGTGGACCAATGAAATAATAATATAATGAGATTTAATTGTTTTCTAATTGATCACATGGTAATAGGAAATGACTAAAGGGAATTAGGTTTGTATAACCAAGTCATAACGATAATTACTGTTCAAAATAGAGATAAGAAAGAAAACAATCATAAAGACACAAGAAGGGAATAAGAAATAAAATGTAAAAATAAAAGAGAAGTCAATGAGAAAGAATAATATCCATAGGGAAACATAAATGACAATATAAGCAATATATGATGCAAAAGGAAAGTTAGCATGTAAGATAAATAAGAATTTGACAGTGTCAAATGATATAATCAGATAGAAAAAGATAAGATTGGAATACATGTCCAATCCAAATGTAAATATAAAATTACCATGAATGTGATCATAAATACTAATAATTATACCCACACATATTATCCAAAACATTAGATAGACCTTTATGAAGTTGAATGCAAACTATTGCTAATATCTCATCTATCTTCAATAAAAATTAGGAATATACTTCTCATCTAATATCCTCAATATAAATGATAAGAATTCTTGATGGATCATGCTAAGGAGGGAAATCAAGAAAGGGATGCTCAGGAAAAAGCATGAGAGTGAGTTCTATAAGAGATGCAGGAATCACTAGTGGAGAAAGATCCATAGGTAGAGAAGGATCCATTGGTGAGGAAAGTTCCACTAGTGAAGGAATCACAAGTGGAGGCATAGAAGATGATGAAAGGACCATAGGAGGGGATGGAACCATATGAGGTGTAACCATGAGAGAAGGAGGGTATTTCTTACAAAAATTACCTATGGGAGGAATGGTATAAGGTCTAAGAATAACAATAAGGTGATCTTTAAGATGTTGAAGGATGTGACAATGATTGGTGTGATGGGTACCACATTGATGCCATAGATTATACACCTCTACATACTTAGGAATATATTCAGGAAGTAACTTTGGGGGAGGCATGGATTTATTTAAGGATTAAGGGGAAGAAGGACACAAAGTATCAATATATTATCATAGCTTGTGATAATGGGTGGATGAATGATTATATGTGCCATGGAAGCAACATATATGCTTATGAGTGATCTTAGTAGAAGCACTCATAGGAGAAGGTGTAATAGGATTAGAATAATTTGGGGAAGGATCATCATACCATTTGGTGGGAAATAGAGACATATAATGTAAAGGAATAAAACCATCACCAAGATAAAGTGGTAGTGGGGAAGGAACAAAACTAAGATCAATAGAAGGAGAAATGGGATCAGAAGTAGGGATAGACTCAACAACAATGGAAGCAAAAATAGGCTTAGATATAATGGGAGTAAGATTAGGATCAACTATATAAGGATAAGGAATGGGCTCCAATCTGGGTTCTATTAAGGGAGGGGTAGGATCTACAGCAAGCTAAAGAAGGGTCACACGCATCTCATACATAAGTAGGCTATAAGGGTTAGGGTACCTAGCAAAGTGGTAAGGCCCAGTCATAACATGATCTATGAGAATATTCCTATAAGGTTCCTTAAAAATTGAAGGTATCAATGCCATATCTACCTTATGATAAAGAGAAAAATACTAAAATTAAGAACTATAAATGAAATAAATCTAAAAGATATACAAAAAGACTCAAACAAAGAAGAATGATAATAGATAATCTCAACATCATGGACCTGAATAAGATCAAATAGGAATGGATAATTTAAGGAATAACCATCATCATAATTAGGTGTGTGAAGGTTAATGATGTAAGTAGGGATGACCTTGTCATCTGACAAAGTGTGGTGAATAGAATGTTGAGTCTTAGTCAAAATGATGGGGATATCATCACAAGGACGTTTGTGAGAATGAGGCTGCAAAGAAGCTATAAGCTACAAGATGAGATGAGAGATCAAAAGTTTTAATATTTATGTTGATCTAATTAGGATCATCATCATTAGAATTTAAGAGGTTAGGAGAAATATTACTAATGAGTTTAGGATGTCCATTGTAACATTGAGTCAAATTAATGGGAAAATTGAAGTGTTGAGACTCATAAAATGGAATAAGAGGAAAAGGTTCAAGAGTGGGAATATTGAAGACATCCTAGTCTTAGAACTATTCAAAATTCCAAGGGTTATTGTCACCCTTAATCCTATAAATGGCTTCATTGTGATGTAATTTAATGCATTGGTAGGCAAAAGAAGCAACTACTCTCATACAGTGAGTCCACATCCTACCAAGCAAGATGTTATAAGAAAGAGGAAAGTTAAAGATTATCACCTTCAAATGAATGGTGATAGGTGGGACAATAATGGGAAGCCACACACAAATTAATGGAGGCATTTGCCTTCGATCATATCCTTAGCATGTATTACATGTGGACTTGAGATTACATTCAGAATATCTAAGAGTTTTGATAAAATTGAGAGAGGCAACACAAGTGCCTAAACCCTCATCAATCAATACACACTTTATTTGGATATCACCTATTTGGACACTAATGAATAAAATAGGATCATTCGCATGAAGTAAAATCTCATTGAGAATCATAGAAATGATAGGAAATTTTAAATAAAGAGAAGTGTCCATTATTTCATCAACATGGATGCACATCTCTTCACATTTTTGTAATATGGTATCCTTGAATCTAGATAAGGTTGTTTCACATCCTATTAGGGGAGGACAAGGGATGTTAATTTCTAATAATAGTTTCATAAGATGGTTTATATGATGTGAAGAGGTCCTAATGAGCTCAAGAAGCAAAATTTGGGATGGGAGATTAGTGAGATCCATAATGGGATCCCACTCATCATAAACCATGAGGAGATTGTTAGAAATAGGTGCATAGTGATTAAGAAGGTCCTTAGAAGGAGGAACCAAAGTGCATTAGAATTTGTGTGGATAAGAAGGAGAAGGTTTATAAAAAGGTTGTAAATTATGTTGAGAAGGAGAAGTGGTTGGTTCAGGTTGATTTTGAGAATTGGTAGAAGAAGTACTAATATAAGATTGATCATCATTAGTGTTAGAAGATGGAGGAATGGTAGAAATATAATGTGAAGTGTTATCCAAGGGATAATTTAGAATTAGATTATTAAAGGTTATAAGTTAATCTTATCCCAACTCATTTAAATGAGTTGGAAGAGAATCTTGGATAATGCAAAATGTGTGAGATAATGGAGGATTGTAAATAGGTTGAGAATCAATAAAAGCAACCGCCCTTCATATATTAGTCATGTTGACCACATTCTCTTCAAAAGTGGGGTCAATAAGAATTTCTACATTATTGGTGGAAGGGGTGGGCTTGTCTTGGGCATCACGATTAGGTTGGTGATTAGGAAGAAGGTATTTGTAGATGGCCAAATGAGCATTGGCTTGATTAAGGCTTGAGATTTAGTATGTGATTCATGAGCCTTCAAAGGAATGACATAGGATTTTTGACATTTTTGAGTGAAATAATTATGATCAAAATTAGGGCCAAGAAGAAAATCCATAGCTAAATTATGAAGCTACCTACAGGTTTAATGAGAATGACCCCAAATAGCGTGAAACTAAAAAAACTTTTTAGGATCATACCAAGATTTCAAAGGATGAGTAGGGTCAAGTTATCATGGTAGAGGCCTAGGTAGATGCTTAAGTAATTCAGTGGAGGATAAGGGTTTGTGAACATTAATGGTATTTGGTGAAGATAAATAATGATTGGTATATTATTGAGAAGGTAGACCTAGTTCCGAAGATTGGTTAGGAATGATATATTGAATGGTGTCATAAGAGTCTGTGACACCATCATTGGTATCATTACAATTTTTATTCATAAGTAAAAGGTGAGGACCTATAGAAGGTTAGGGTGGCTCAAATTTATGCATAAGGAAATCTTGACATTTAGCTTGGTTAATATCCTCCTCCAAAGTACATGGAGAGAGAGAGAGAGTGTGTAGATTAGATATTGTAACTTGGGAAAAAGAGCATTAATGAAGAGATGGAAAATGATAATTATCATTGGCCATGTTATGTTCACACTTGTTTAAAAAAAAATTCCACCTTTTAACAAAAGCTTGGGAAGTTTCATTTTCAAGTTGTTTACAATTTATGAAGTGGGACAAAGTGTTTCTAGGAAGATCACTAGTTTGAAATTCTTGAACTAAATCATTCAATAAATCATCCAAACTATCAATGGAATGAGTTTTAAGTTGATTGTACCAATCTAAGGCATCACCCATGAGGGTTTTGTATAAGATTTTGTTAGAGACAAAAGCATTTAATTTAACCCAATATTTATAATGATTTATAAATGTTTTTTAGATGAAGGGTAGGATCAGTTGATCCATTATAAGAAATTGTATGGGTGATACCTCCTATATCAATATTAAAAATTTGAGTTGTAAGAGGTTCATTTTGAAGATGCTTAATGGTTTTATTGACCAAATGAGGTTGAGGTATGAAATTGAATTGGGAATATTGAAGAGGAGGAGGGGGAACATTTTGAATATGCATGCCCCAAGTCACTAGTTAAGGATGAGTTTGAAGATGAAGAAGGTGAATTTGCATTCTCATCATTTGATTTGTGTTTTGATCTTGAAAGGTATTCATTTGATTGAGCATTTGTAACAAGAGTTGGTGGGTTTGATCAACATTATTGGCATTACTTAAAGCATTAGAGTTGGTTTTAGTGGCTTGGGTACCACTATTGGTATTGATAAGAGCTTGAGAGGAACTATGAGAATGAAAAGAACTAGTGGCAAAATTTTCTTATGAAGCAAAAAATGGACTAGTATTTAGATGAGAAGAGGAAGCATTAGAATCATGATTACCTTGTGTAGCACGCAATACACTAGAAGAAGGATTAAGTACAGTGGATCTTATGAGAGACCCACTAGATATAGAACCTAGTATGTTAGTGGAGATAATAGGCATGGAGGTTGAAGAAATTAAATAAGAAGAGGTCATGGTATGAGAAGGGGTCATAGTCGAAGGAAGAGGATGAGAATCAAAGAAGGTGGTACCCACAAACCCATTTAATAATGTGGGAGTAGGTGAATGAGGATCTTTGAATTGATCACTAATCATAAGATGGTAAATGGTATAGGGATCCTTTCCTCAATGTTGAGGAAATTATAAGATATAAAATAGCATCTCAAGGGTACACTCTAATCTAGGTTTATCTTCTAGGGATAAGAGAGGATTATGTTGTGAAGAGGTATTAGGAGGGGTCCCATAGTTTGCTATGAGAGTAGCTATGTGAACATTAATTTCATCTAGGAGAGGATCCCTAATTTGCATGTGGAATACCCTATGAGGATTTGTAAAACTCATCATGTTTTTTGAATTCAAATCAGTGTTATATTCAAATAGAAAATTCATGATGAAGGGAAAGGACTAAAAACTAGGTAAGAGAAATTCAAAATCAAGGAAACAAGAAGTGACAAAAAAAATATAGGGTTGATTGGGTTGACCCAATATAGAAAATAGAGGCTAAAAAAGTGTAGAAGGTTGACTGGGTCAATCCATTACAATAAACAAGGAAAATTAGATAGCCTATAATAGACTGTGTTGACTAGAATGACCATGTACTAAGATAAGAATAATTTTTCAAGTATGTTAAAAAGCAAGAACTAAAGGGAAACAAAAAATTATTTGGATCAATGAGGGTAATCCAATTGAGGCACATAACATAAAACATTGCACCAATATTGGCTAATGCAAGTTTTTGTAATACAAAATATAATTGAGCAAAGAACAAGCAATCAAATTAAAAAGTAAAAGCTAACTAGATGGTCAACCTGAATTTTATTTAGATTATTAGAATATAATTTTAAATGTGATGGTATGTTGGTTGTAAAAAAGGAACTAGAAATCAATGTAAGGATGGTTTCAGGATGTTTGGGCTGAAAGGAATCTGTATTGGTAATGGTATAGGCTTGGTATTGGGGCTAACCCCCTCACTTCACACACCATAAAGATAAGGCTTTCAGCTTCTTATCCAGAATATACCATTAACATGTGTTTATACTTGGCTAGAAAACCAATTTAGTTTCCTCCTTGGTGATGAAAATATAAGTAGGTATGCCTTGGGTAGATAATTTTTAAGGTACATTTTAGAATTTTATGATTTGGTTGTGTGTGCATAAAATATAAAATAGTGAAACTAAACTGTAAATTGAACAGCACCTAATTAGACTATGTGATCTATTCTAAGCATAAAAGTAACAAGAAATGGAAGTGTGAGCTAATTACTAGAATATAAAGGTTAATTCCAACTTTGAAACATGGTATAGTGGCGATGCAGTTAATAGTGTATGCATAGAATACATAACAAGGTTGATAGTTTCATCTCTATACTATAGAAGCAAAGGTTTGAAAATTAACAAGGTTGATAGAGTTAACTTAGTTTTCTAGATAATGCATAAAATACATAATTGGGTCGACATGGTTGATCTAATTGACTATAAATGGGTAGTTTTAAAGACTATAAAATGTAAAAAGAAACACTACAAGAAAAGATAAAAAGGATAAAAAAGAACCTTGGTGAGTCTAAAGATGCAAAAAAACAAGATTACTATCAAATAACCTTGATAAATACCTATAAATCCTACTAACATGGTCGATTGGGTTGATCTAGCTTTGTAAAATCCTATTGCTGAGTGTCTAAAATGTACAAGGTCAACTAGGTCAACCTAGTAGTATGAACTAGATGTCTAAAAGTAAAAAAAAATGTACTGGGTTGACTAGGTTGATCTAATAACTTGTACCTCAAAAAGAGCCTACATAGAAAGAATAGAGCTGTTTAGTTGTGACTGTGTGTCAAACCTATGCACAAAAGTTAGAATTGTGTCAATGCAGTCGACCTAGTATGACAAATATATGATAAAAATAATGAAAAATAAGTAAACAAATCCTATAAGGGTTAATTCATGTTGGGTTCACCAGAATGTATGCAATCAAAAATGCATCATGTCTATAAATCAATCCTAGCTCAAAGAAGATAAAGTATACCTACACTTCTTATTGGGAATACATTTGTTAAGCAGGAGTATGACTAATATGGGGATCCACTAGACCTGATTAGGGGATCATTTATCATAGTAAACCATGATAAGGAGGGTTCCAAAGCCTCTATTCTAACATAATCATGAAATAACCCTAAGGGGGTCTTAGGTTTTGATATTTCACCTATTTCAATAACAATAAAAATAAATCTAATGTAATGCTCACCAAAGCTTGTGGTACAAAGTGGGGGTTAGAAATAATAAAACTAAACATTCATATAAGATATATACTTATGTCAATGTATATGAAATCCTAATACATGGAAGAGAAGCACAAATGCATTATCTATCTACTCTTACAAAGGAGAAATAAAGTTAGGAATACTTACCTTTGAAGATGAACCCACTGAGCCTCAATCTCTCCCTTGGCCTAGGTGTTTTGCAAGAGGTTGTTGTGGTATGTAAGGATGACAAAGACAAATTATCTCTAGGATACAAAAAATATTGATACATCGAAAATACTTATCCATAAGACAAGATATGTATCTTGAAATAAATTATGGAACCCTAATCTTTACTTATCAAGTAAAATGGTCAATAAGCATATGTTCATTCACTCTTACTCTATCACTTCTTCTTGATAAATGATGGAAATGAACTTGTATATATATGTTAATATTTCCCTAAACATATTTGAGTATTGTTAGTGATTGAATGGTGATGTCATGGAGGTGTCCTAGAGAGTGGATGAAGTACTTGGATAGCCTAAGTAACAATGACAAAGTGTGCAAAGTGCTTGTTCTAGTGTGCTTGAAGTTGGCTTGGTTGATCTTCAATTTTGGCATGGCTAGAGATGTTCAGGGATGAGTATGGAGTATTTATCATATGAAATGGGTATTATAAGAAGTTTTTTATGATTAGATAGCTTATGTGCATAAGTATAATTTATATGGTAGTCTATAGTTTTCATCTAGATAGTTTGGGTCTAGTAGTAGAAAATCTAAGTAGGTAGTTTGATGATGTCACCATTTCCACGTGTAGATGAGTTAGGTGGAGTTGGTCATATGGTTGTGATCACATTAGTACCTAGTTACTATGCACTAAATATTATGTCATGTGACTAAGCGAAATAAAATATATATGGGTGCAAAGTTGAGATCCTAAGTATTTTAATAGTGTTTTAACATACTTAGCCAAATTTGCAATGAGACAAGAAGAGTTGAGTAAGCATTTTGATGATGAAATATCTCTCATATGTGGATATTTTAGAACAAGATGATCATATTGGTTTTTTTAGCTTTTATGTCATGTAATGAAGTGTAACAAAATTTATGCAAGTGAAAAGTTGGCCTCTTAGGCAGTTTTTGACATAGTTGGCTCTATGGCAAAAAATTTTGAGAAGGCATTTTAATGGCATTATATCTCGCATGTGAGAATGTTTCTGGAGCATATTTTTATATCTATGGATTATCCTATGTGAATATATCATATGATCTAATTTTTAGATCATGCATCTAATCACATTATAAGTTATTAAGGTTCAAAAATGGATACTTAGGTAGATAAGCAAGGTTCCCATACTTAGTCAAATATGAAAGAGGTAAATTTTGAGCAAGTGTCAAGGAGATTGATGGAGCACATTTGATCCTAGATGTTAGGAAGAAATGAGATGGGAAAAGTGCATGTTGTTTAATGACTGAACAAAGGTAAAAAATAAATATATTATAGCGAGTGGGTGTTTGTACAGATTGATTAAATGGTGAGCATTTCTAGTTAAAGACCTAGTTGATCCATAGAGATCGATGGTGCACATTGAGTCAAATTTACAAGATTGCATGAGATAAGGTCAACTATCAGATGTTTAACATTTGATTATTAGCACCTATGAATTAAACTTTGAAAGAAATCGATGATTTATATTTTATTTGAGCAGTGAGGACACAAGATGTGAGCATAGTGTTCGATGTTTAACTATGACCATTGACATTCAAATATTTGAATTTAACAAGGGAAAAACTAGTGTCTAGTTTTTGAGTCATATCTTTCAATCCAGAATGAATTTGACCATGCAGTAAAAATAAAAGTGGTAGATAACTCTAAGATACATCTAGAAATATAGATTTAAAGTTCTAAAAGTATGTACATTCATAGTTATAAAGGTTCAAATTTGACTATGTGTTTGTGCATGAACTGTATGTGACTTGAGAAGATTATTCGAGCTTATTTTGATATTATCTCAATATCTCTTGATGAATTGGATATTGGGGAGTGTTTTAGACTCCATGAAGATCATCTATGTGCATTATGAAGGTTTGACCAATTGTATGTAGTATGAACAATGGTTTAGAAGTTGATTGTGTATTTGTTCATGGTGACTGTGTGCATAAAATGTTGATTAAGCTTGCACATAAGAGTGTAATGATGACTATAAGCATTTGATGATGACTAAGAGGTCATGTAGTGTGTACCTATGCTTTTGGAAGTGGATTTATGTTCATTTTTTGGTTGTTGTTGTGTTAAATGGGTGAATAGGTCTCCATGACACCTATAAGAGCTACAAGGGCCTTATTAAAAGGTGTAGCTACTTAAGGGTGAGATGTTATGGCTAACATATGAATATTGTATTGAACTATGTCTTAATAAAATAGATTCATTAAGGGTTAAGGCATGTCTAATGGCTAACCAAGATGGTGATGATCATGAATGCTCTATAATTAGTGAAATCAGAGATGGTGATTTCTAGACTTTAAGTGAGGGATTTTTGTAGAGGCTTGAGTATGGATAATATTAATTAAAGGAAATAAAAGAGGAGATTGAGTGTGCCTAATGGTTGGGTTAATGATCAAAATATATTGAGGACTATGTGTATGACTTATAGGTCATAATTCTAATGGAAGAATAATGCTCTTATAGGTTGAATATGATTGAAGAGGCTTGTGTGAGTGGATTAGAGTGAAGAGTTGAGAAGCAAAGAGAGGAAGTGTTCCCAATGGATGGGTTGATGAGAAAGGTTGGTTCATGATTAGTGTATGACTTTTAGGTCATATTTATATGTCATAATAAGTGATCTTACAGGTTTGATGATTTGAAGTGTGAGTGAAGGATAGGTGATTTTTGTGTGAGCTTAGAAGTTGGTTTGTGAGGTAGATCAGAGTATGGTTTGTGTGAATGAACACATGGTCAGATTTTTGTTATGGTGACAAAATTTTTGTGTGTTAAAGTGAGTGTGAGCAAAGAGTTAGAGAGTGGGATTAGTTGGGATATATAATGTGTCCTAATTTATCTTTGTGTGTTGGTACAAGTATGTAATGTGATTTAGACAATAGGGAGTATTAGGTGAAAGAGTGAAGGTGAAGAGTCATAAATAGAGATCCATCATTAGGAGTTAAAGGCATTAGTTCTAAGCTAGAAGTGTTCAAAAGAGGGTCTAAAGGAGTTGATCTTTCTTAGGGGTAGTTGCTCCTTGTGAAATAGGTGTTTATCTAAATACCTTTGGTTAGGAGAATATGATCAAGGTTTATTGGTCTAAAGGAGTTGACTAGTCTCTTATTTATAATTTATTATAGGATATTAGTCCATTTGTGTTATAGGCTTGAGAGTTGGCTTTATTCCCCATGATGGTTTCCCATAGGAACTATGTCTTATGTGTTTAATCTTGTGTATGCATTGAATGAATGAGATATCTTGTTAATGTTGCTTGATCAAGTTGACACATGTTTATTGGATAATAGTTTAAAGGAATACAATTTAAATTGATCTCACTGATTCACCACCCCTCTTCATGATTGTACCTTTAACAAAACCCTTCTAAAAATGTTGGCTAACAAAGTTGACCTAGTTGACCCTATATAATTATGGATAATAATTCACTAAGTCATGAGCAAAGTCAGCCAAAGGTCAACTAGATCCTAAGTGAAAATTACCCCAAAATTGTATAGGGTTGACCCAGTTGACCCAGTACAACTGACTGATAAATAGGGATTTAGGTAAGGAAAAGGAGGATAAAATGTAACAAATGCATGGAATGGGTACAAAAAAGAAGAGAAATATTAGGGTAAATGATTTTAGGAGATAAGTGTGTAGGTAAAAAGTGGTAAAAAGGATAACAATGTTCCAAAGCACCAATGGTTTGCCCACTCCTTTCCCAATACACCCCTTAAGGTGTGCACTCAGAGAGATTGAGACTCGAAGAGTTAATTCAAGATACACAGCGTCAGTAATTGATAAAAGTTAGAAAATATTTTATGTATACACTAACTTCCCACCTAAATTTATAATTGAGAAGCTATGTAGCCTTATTTGAGTAGATGAGTTACCTAGAGAGATAACTACTAACTTAAGTTAGCCTCTTAACCAAAGTTCAAAGCTAGTTATTACCTTGTTTGGCAAAGGGAAAGGTCAAATTATTGGCCTATCCCAACATGGATAGATTTTTGCTTCCATGATATAATATATTAGTCAACATTACACAAATGATTTGATGACTTCTCTAGCTGTAAATTAATTCAATAATGTTTCATTCATATACCAAAACTAGATGCTCAAATAACCACAAGAACCTTTATCTAATACTACATCTAATTTGTATCCATTATCTCCTTCTGAGTATGAAATCTCAATGAGTGGTTTGCAATAAGCTACACTTGATATGTAACATAACTAATCAGTTGCCAAAAATTCCTCTCTAAGACATAGCATGCACCCAAAAATATTTAACAAGTTACAAATATACCACCACAACAAGTGACAGGTAATTCATAACATATATTACCTAATTTTAAATAATAAACCTCTTCTAATTTGTAAAAAAAATGAATTTATTTAAACTAATAGAAGATTCCTTAGAATCAATATCAATAGATTCCTCTAAACCAATAATGTATTGTAAATCCTCTTCTAAATTCAATCTAGTAACAAACACCCTATCACACTTATAATTTTGTTTATAGGGTTAATAACCCTAATAAAACGACACAAATTGGATCTTTCACTACTTATACCAACCCCAACCAAGCTAATCAATTCTTGAATTCCCAAAAAAACACATTCCTTCCATCCCAAAGCACTCCCAACCTTAAATAATGGAATGGAATGGAATGAAAGAAATAATTTTAGGGCTTCAATCAGGTAATCAAAGTAAGAATTATGAATTTGACAACATATGCCCTTACAAATTTGACATGATTTTCCTTCAAGTACCTTTCCCACCTCATTTTTAACTACCTAAGTTTGATAAATATAAAGGGAAAAATGATCCAAGAGAACATAAACAAGCATTCTTTATCACATGTCAAGAGGTGGATTTCAATAACATTTACTTACTCCACTTGTTTCCATGTAATTTAGGTGGACAAACATTATAGTGGTTCCTCTATTTTCTAAAAGGATCGGTCACCATTTTTTATGATCTATCACAAAATTTTGTTAGACATTTATCATACAACATAGAACATGAGTTGATTATGGCTAATGTTTTTAAAACTAAACAACATGGTGAAGAAATATTATCTACATTAATATAACTATGGAAGGCCTTAACTAGTCATTTCCTACATAATTTTCTAGATAAATAGTTATGTAGTATTTTTATATATAGTTTGAATGCCAAAGTAGCCTATAATCTAATATTCTATTATGTGAACACATTTAAAGATACCATAGATAAAGGGGTACAAATTGAAAAGGAACTTATTGATAAATGCGTAGTCAAAATGTATTCTCAAAACCAAATATAACCCAAACCTCTAGTGCCAATTCAAGTAAGCACATCTGAAAAGCTTAAGGATTTTAATAAAAATAATAATGTGGTTGGTAATAAGGTTATGGAAGCAAGACATGTGAAAATAGTGAAATCATTATCTTCCCAAGATACCTCACCCAATCTACCACTCACATTGTAAGTTGCACCCCCCACAAAGGGGAAAATTTTAGAATAGAGATTTCAATGATCTAGGTGATCCCATTGAGGTAGTATTTCAAAATTGGATTGTGGCTAATATGATTATTTGGCCAATCCCAAAACCATTTATAGAGGTTTAACCTAAGCCAACATGGAAATGAGACAATGCATTTTATTATTATCATTGTGCCAAAGGCCATGTGATTTATAGATGTGTACAACTCTAAAATTTCATCCAGGATCTAATTGACAATACATAAATCAAGTTGGAAAAGAGTGTTACCAATACCAATCAGAACATGGGTATCTATAAATATCCCTTCCCAAAACAAAAAAATCATCAGCAAAGGAATAATAAAACTCAATTTCAAGGCCAAAACTGGAATAAATCCAATCATATTCAATATCATGATGCCCAAGCCAAGAAAATTGATTATTATAATGTCTCATATGATTATGACAATGTCACAAGATGTGCTAATAGTAACTACATTGCTACTATTAAGGTCACTTCTTGTATACCCTCTAACACTAATTAGAGTGTTATCCATTTTATTTTAGGACCTCCACCTTCATCTTTATGTAATTACACACCAATTCGAAGAAACTTAGTTGCTCTTTGACCTTTGGGGATTTCTATTTTTAGACCTTCACCCAATTCCTCTAATTCAAGTAGCTCTTTCCAGAATAAAAATTGCATAATTACAAGTAGACATACAAGAGTTAATATCTAATGCCTTTTACCTTCCTCCATTACCAATCCCATTCAAGACTCTTCACCTTCTAAATCCAAACCATCTCGCCTTTCTATTGATAAGCAATATGATATTGGTGACTAGTTAAGCAAAATTCCTATGCAAATTTCCATCATGGATCTCTTGTGTACATCATAAGTTCATAAAAAAATATTAAATAAACTTCTATAGTAGTCTAAGGTACCCAATTACATTTATCATACCCAATTTCAAGTGCATATGGGGCATTTATCCCCATGGTAGAAACTTATATTCGATCAAAATGATATGTTATCCCTTGGTCCCTTCCATAATAATCCTTTGTTTATTGAAGACATCATTTATCACCAAAAAATCAAGTGATTTCTCATAGATTATGGTTTAATATGAAATATTAATTTGTTGAATTTGATTAACACTTGGAATATACAACAACAAATATGAAACCAAACATTATCATGATCAAAGCCTATGATAATTCAAAAAGAGAGTCTTTGGGTACCATTTTTATGCCTATCATTATTGGGAATGTCACCCATGACACCCTTTACCAAGCAATTGATATATATTTTCCCTATAATTTGATTCTTTATCATCCTTGGATTTATTAATTACATGTAATCCCATCCACACTAAACCAATGTATAAAATTTTCTCGTTTTAGATTAGAGGTCACTATTCTTGGTGAATCTCAACCATACTAATATTGTATAAACCTAAATCCAAATATGGGAAAAATAATTATTATCCTATCACAGTGTTTGTAGGCAAAAATAACAAATAATTAGTTCTTAAATATGTTAAATTTAATTACATTAACTCGCGTAACCTCATGTCCACTTCTTATAATCATCCTTTATAAATGCCCTCCCATTTTACCATTGAAGAGTAAGGTATTGTTATGTATAGCATAAAATATGCTTTTCATATTGGCAAACTATGCAAAATTCCCAAATTTTATGGAAGACCAAAACCTACCAAAACCCCTAATAGGCCCAACATGGTATGGAAAAAGAGAACTGATCCTTGTCAGAACAAGTTGCTTATGTTTGTCAAATATACCTCACTAAATCAAGACCGACCCAAAAGTTATGAAGGGTCTTGGCTATATGGTGATGGATTGGTTACGTGCTTTCAAAACACCAAGTACCCCATTCCTATTATAATCATGGACAATCATGACTATAGATGCAAATGACTAGGGGTAAAATAATAATGCATTCCTGAACCCATCCCTACATTGAAACATACAAGAAATCAAGGTCTTGGATTCACACCACTTAGAGGCGACCCCTTGGATTTAAAAAGTGATAATACATTCATGTCTAATAAAAAATTCTTTATAGTGACATAACATCCATTTATAACATATACAATGAGATTATCAATACCAACTTATTTTATACCAATTCCATACTCACTATCACAATCGATATTCCCCTTTCACTTAATTATCCCAATCTAATTGATTGGGACTAGTAAGATTATATTATACCATTAGATGAATTTTAGAATGATGGGTCTTAGATATGGGTTTTTAGGTGGTGATAAGAAACAAGGATTTGAATTTAAATTGGAGTTTGTTGCCTAATTTAGAGAAAAAGTGAACTTCCTTGGTCACAAACAACATAAAACATCGAGATCCTTTGGTGAAAATTTGTTTGAGGTGCTTTTGGATTAGGGAAAAATTAAATAAAAAGAAAATTCAATTGGTAAAAACTTATTTTAGGAACCCTTGGATGGGGATGTTTTCTTACCTCCTTAGGAAGTTCAATGCTCTCCAATTCAAAGTATTATAGTTGGCACCCATATCAATTCAGAGGAATATAAAGCCTTTAAGCAATTGGTTCAAGACTTTAAAGAAAAGTTTGTTAATTGACCAATGCCAAACATGGTCATTTCAAATTATTCTTACATGGGTGAGTCCTATATCTCAAAAATAATTAAATAATATCAATTCAATTCATTACTAGCTATTCTCAAAGATGGTTCTACACTTCTTATGGAAGATACCATGGAAGTAAGCATTGGCATTTATGATGATCCACATATAATTCAATTAGGCACATCCCTCCTTGCTGAGGAATGTGAATTCATTATTCTTATTTTAAAAGACTCCATTTATATATTTTTATGGTCCTATGTAGATATGGTAGGGATGTATCCTTTTTTGGTATTACATCACCTTGTGTATCCCGATGTTAAACCTATCAAATAGAAGCAAAAAAAAATACATCTGCATATTCCTATCTTGGTTAATAAAGAGTTAGAAAAACTATTAGGAGTAGGTTTTATTAGGCCACTAGATTACTCATAATGGATCCCAAACATTGTTTTTATAAGAAACCATAGGGGATTCACTTGTGTACTGATTTTAGAGATATCAACAAGGCTTGCCCTAAGGATGATTTCCCCTTACCAAATATAGACATGATAGTCAAATCAATGGAATGGTATGATATTTTATCCCTCATGGAAAACTTCTTAGGATATAATAAAAATAATTATACCTATGGAATAACATATAACAACATTCACCACTCTGTGGGGGATATTTTATTATCAAATCATGCAATTTAGATTAAAGAATGCCAGTGCAACTTACCAATGTGTTATGAATTTAATCCTCCATGACATGATGCATGATAATTTTTAGGACTACATATATGACATTATAGTAAAATAAAAAACAATTGTAGGACACATTGAAATTTTAAAAATAATCTTTGAGAGACTTCGTGAGTACAAGGTGCACCTCAATCCTAAGAAGTGCATATTTAGTATTATTACTAGAAAGTTACTAGGATTTATTGTATTATGAAGAGGGACTAAATATGATACCACAAAAGTGAAGGCTATTATGGAGATGCCTCCCCCTCAAATTTAAATCAAATCCATAGTTTTTATGGAAAGATCTAATCCATTCACCAATTCATCATACAACTTATAGATTGGTGTCATTATTTTACTCACCTTTTAAAGAAAGGTGTCACATTCTAATAGAACACAGACTATCAATGATATTTTGAAGAATTGAAAACCTATTTATCTAATACACTAGTATTGACCCCACCCACACTAGGGAATCCTCTAATCTTTTACATCTCAACAATAGAACATGTATTATGGGCACTTTTGGTTCATCATGATCAACACAAAAAAGAGCATGTAATCTACTATTTGATCAAGAAATTATTAGTTTTTTTTATTAAGGTTAAAGGGGAATATTTTTGAAATAGGGTCCCCAAACCGTAAGAGAATTACAAAATAAGGGCCAAAGGTCTACTAAAGACCCAATAGAAAACATAGACAAAATAGGGTCAAATACAGCCAGAAGATAGCCCAGATACAACCAAGAAATAATAATAGAACAACAAAAAGACTAAAGAAGCAATTCCATACCTAGATTTTTTGAGACATATTCCCATAAAATTTTCATCCTTTTGAGGTTTGAATCAATTTTTAATAGTGATTAGTCTTTCTCTAGATCCTTATGACAAATGTTACATTAGATTTGTTTGCCTTTTCCTTTATCTGTATATTGTGTCAAATAACTCACCCAGGTGAGACCTAAGATTCTCTAAATTATTAATCCCCTCATTCATGGTATCCTTAATATAATTTACCATGAGCTTCTCATTCTTATTCTCAATCATTTTAACCCTAAACTAAAGACTCTGCAACTATTGGTTTTCCTCCATATCTACCTTATCTTGATGTAACTTATCATTCTCATGTTGTAGGACCTTAACCTTACCTTTGAGGTTAGTTAACTCCCAAATAAACCATTGCATGATGTATTTTTTTAGATCCAACTCTTCAACAATTTTGTTAGCATTTTCCTTTCAAAGAACTGACAAGGGAATTGAAATTCTCATTTAAATCATTCTGCTACTTGTTTGGAGAGATATTATCTTTGTCCTTCACATAATCTCTATCATTAATCTTACCTAATTCAGGAATATTAGGTTGAGGGGTCCTACCAATGCCACCCATATCCTTTCATTGATTAAAAACTTAATTTCTAATCCTTTTTCTTCCTCTGAGATGAAGTCCTTAGCAGACTGCCCTATATTCCCCTTATCTAGGGGAGTATATGGTTTATTGGGAGACCCATTGTGCTCCTCAAATGTTTCTTGATGCTATATTTATTATTAAAGGGTTTCATCTCCAAAATTTTAGGACCTTTGGTAGTTTTGATCTTAGAAGGTTGATCCTCTATATTTTTACTAACCTTGTTCGAGTACTTGATCCAAACCTTTTTGATTTTCCTAATGTACATAGTTTGTCCTCAATAGTTTTCTTCTAGGGTTGAGATAATTTAGGGTTCAACTAGGTCATTCCCTTGAAATATCTATTAATTAAAAATATAAGCCCTTCATGCTTGGGGGAAAGGTACTTACCATCTTTGCATTTCAATATGGATGCTTCAAGGGAATGAAGAACATAAAAATGAAGGCTCAAAGGCACAACATGTCTAAAGTAGTTGAGGAAAATGAATAAAGACCATTTGAATACATTATACCTACCTTCAAGAATAATGTATTATATCAAATTAAAGGCAAATTCCTCAAAAGGTTGTAGGAGATATTTACAGTCAAAGCCATTATGTAGAGTCTCCAAAATTCTCCCTTCTTGAAGAAAAAAAATCCTTATATCTTTTGAAATATCTAGATTTGAAGATATTTATTTCCTCTATAGTCAATTTAGTTAAATTCACTATTAACTCCTAAATTATTTACAAAGTAACCCTATTGATGTTGATTTTTTTTTATCCAAAGTGTTAGCAAGCAAGGTTGAAATATGGTTGTTGTGACATTCAATCTTTTCCATGAAACTAATAAAGTCCCCAACTTGTAAGGCCTCCCAAATTATTTCATATTTCTTAACCTCCTTAGGAAATTTTGGTTCAATTCTATTTGGTAAAATCATATTTATCTCGGAGAGACCCGAATAGAAGAGATAAAGAATACCCCAACTCCTAAGGGCTGAAAGACCACCAAACTCTAGAGCTATCTTTTTGTTGCCTTTGGTAATGATAAAAAAATAAGAAGAATATAAAAAAGATATATAATCTTCCTCATGAGGTCAAAAATGGAAATGTGAATATAAATGGGACTAAGATTAAAATATATTATAAAGTCACTAAGTGTCCTCCATATCAACTTAGGAGAGATACTCATATTCTCACCAATTATGAACATTAGACAATGCTTCATTCTTTATCTCCTGGACAATGTCCCTAGGAAGTTATTCAAAATCCATCCAAGTAAGGTTACCCAAAGATATCACACCCTTATTAGAGAACTATTATGCTATTGCATTTCCTTCAAGATGAATGTAATGGATTTGAACCTATTGTCTCGAGTCAATAATGGAGATTGCTTTATCAATTACTAGCTTAATGGTCAAGTTGATAGCATTTTTCCTAGATAGACAATTAAATATGTTAAGGTAATCTCCCTCTACAATGAGCAATTGGACCCCCATTTGTTGAGATATTTTAAGACCCCACAAGGTAGCCAAGGCTTCAACCTAGTGATTGTACTTAACACCCATATCTCCTGCATAAGCTACACAAAATTACCCTAATGGTCTCTTAGAATTCTACCTCCTCTAGTAGGACCTGTATTCCCTTTAGAAGCTCCATCAATACATTATTAGTTTATAAAAATAATTATTCACCAATTTAAAATTAATATTTAGCAATGGTGTTCACTTCCCAAAATAAAAAACATTACATGTTAAATAATAATACCATTGGTATAGCCAAGATTGATCCCCTCAAGTATCTCATATCAAAGGCAACTTTGGCAGGACACATGGATAAATAGGTAATTTTGTTAAGTGAATTTGATATTGAATATCAAAACCAGAAATATATTAAGGGGAAAGATATTTTAGATCAACTTATTGAAGCTCATCTATTAGATACTAAGACACTCAATTTTGATTTCCCAGATGAGTCATTCTTGAATCTAGAAGAAGCAATTACTGAGTCTAAGTAATATACACTTTATTTTGATAGCTCATTCACCTCTCATGGATCTAGAGTTGAAAATATTTACATCATGGAATAGGGGGATATCATTCCCAAGTTGTTTCATATTGGATTTCACTACAGAAATAATTGGTATAAAATGAGGTACTCATTTTAGGGTATCATCTCATTATATAGTGTAAGCTTTGGTAAATAAGGGTATATGGGGATTCTCAATTAATAATTAATCAAGTTTTATAATAATATTATATTTGAAATGAGAAACATGTTCTATATAAAGGCATGGTGGATAACCTCAAACAACATTTTGAATTTCTTTAATTTGAATAAATACTTATTTAATAATAGATCAATATATGGAATGTAAATGATTGGATCTATGATATTAGTAGTTGAAAATGTCAAAGAGTATCAATTTATTATTGATAACCTTATTAAACTTAATCATATACAACCATATTCTTAGATGGTATGTGATATTGATAGTCCCAACTCCCCTTAGTACCAAGACCTATATGCCTATCTCCAAGACCAAATTTTACCTATTAGTCTAGCATGAAACCAACACAAATCCTTCATTCACAATGCCTCCCTTTATAGCTTACTGAGTGGCATACTTTATCATAGAGGATATGATGGAATCTTGATTCATTATTTATGTTGTCACTTGGATTTACACTATTTGAGGAGATGTCAAATCTCTCCTCATCTAAGTGGCACAATGTTAACACATATGGGATTGTGGGCAACCTAAAGATGAGGTGAATCTCTAGATAGGGCTATCTCCCTTGATGTACCACTTTGGATTGTAACTTCAACTAAATGTAGAGGGTGAAAAGGGAGAAAGATAACTGAAGACAAAATATCCTAAGGGAGGTGATAAACCAACTAGAATTATGAGTTCCAATCATATGCATTTTACACTTGAAATCAAAGGACAAACTGAACATACACTTTTCCAACCTTCATCTTCTCACATCAATGCTACATTATGAGGTTATAGATGAATTTGCAAAGATATTAGGACTAGATAAGAGGCATATAATGGAATTAATTAAAATAATAAATCCATCAATCCTTGACATTTCATAGAACACTTCACATGCCTTGCAAGAATAATCTTTCCAACTACAAATAGATGATAGAATGAAATAACATGCTAAGGAATACATAGTCTTCACTTATGCAAAATCAAACATTCAAAATGAAAACACTAAGAAAATTTATGGATGAGGTAAAAATAAGTAGTATTATTGATAAAAATGTATAAATTTTAGCATGGATTGGCCACACTTGGGTGGAGCAAAGATTGCAATGGCCAAAATGGCTAGTTCTTATAGAACTTGAGAGAGAGAGAAGAAGAGAGAATTAAAAGGGTCACAGGGACACTTTTAAATCTGATAAAATAATATAATTTTGCATTAAATAACTATTTTGGATGAACCATGCAATATTAGGATTCACAAGTTTCAATAAAAGGCATAAACTTCATGAAAATTGGCATAAAACTCCTCATTCTGGCTCAAAAAATCTGCCTATATGATTAGCCTTGTTTGAATGAATTATAAATTATTAGGAATATATAAAATGATTTGTATGAAGTTAAATTACATTAGACATGCCTCTCAATTAATTTTTTTCTGGCTTGGTCATCTTAAATCACCTGAAAAGGAGCTATCATCATCTGCAGTCTAGAAAACTCATTTTTTATGTAGCCTACACACTTGGCCTAAAAATTGGCATCATTATCTAATTAAAACCAATGTTATGAATTTAATTACACTTTTAAATACCCTCCATGGATTTATAATCATTAGGTACACCTTAAAATCACTTTCCCTTAGAGTTGTCACACTTCTCACTAGTTTGTCCAATATGTTATTTTTGACTAGCTGAGATGAGATCTTCTATTGAGGCACCTACGAGTTTTTATAAGGAATTAAATTAAAATTTATAGTTATAATAAGTCTTAATACTTCTCCCAATTTTTTTTCATCTTCAGAATCCTCCTAGAACCTAGATAACACAAAAAATGGTCAAAAATACCCTGTTTCTGCCATGTCTATACAAGTTTGTACATATAAAAATCATGTGATGTATATTTAGGGATTAATTAAAAAGTTATAATAGGTTTAATATCCAAAATAGAACATTATAACTTATTTATAACTCAATTTTCACAAACTAGTCACTTGCAAGGGTATAGGAGGGTTTTAGGCCGTTTAACCTCTTAAGTTTTGTTAATAAAAACCAGACATCTAACCTAAAAAAAAATTAAAAAAAAAAAGAATTTAATACCCCTAATAAGATCCAATAACTCCTTTTTAATCCATGAAATTCCTCATGAAAGATACGAGCTTCTAAACTTCCTCTATCAAGATTGTTTTCTTGTTTCCTACATGCTTGAGTTGATTTTGGACCCAAAAATTAGTTTATTTTGGTTTTATCTACCTTAAAATGGATTTATAACCTATTATTTGACTCCACATACATGTTTAAATAGGTTTAAAATCTCACTTAAGTCTATACTTATGAGTGACCCCTCATTTGGATTTAGGCTTACACCTTGTTCAATAGGCCTACCTGCAACTTTTGATGTTTAGGCTATCCAACTGAGATTCATTGAATTAAAAAATCATAAAAAATTATAATAGGGTATAGGAAACATGTTTAAACAAGGTATAAATCATATTTATGAATACGAGTGTGAGTGACCCCTCATTTGGGCATTAGGCCAAAATCTACCTAGTGTGGTTGACTATAGCTCCTCAGGTTTATACCTTATTATTGAAAACTATCCTTATTAACCTAGTTTAACATGATTTTATAAGTTTATTAAATATTCCTCAACCTATTTCAAATGTATAAACTTCATTTTATTTATCACCTTATTTCCATTCTTCAAAACTACCAATTTGACCTCATAAGGGAGTGTTCTCTGTCTGAGACAAAAAAGAGGGCACTCCCCTACCTCCTTAGACAATAGTGAATTTTATATGAGCTTATATAATTATTTTATATTACCTATTTAAAATTTTAGTCCTTGGTGACAATATTAGACCTTCCAACTTCCATAAACCCTCAAGATAGGCTTGTGTAGAAAACTGTGTGCAGGGTTCTTTCAATAGATTGTGTCATGCATGATCGAATCCTTTTCTCCCTTTCCAAAATATATAATGATATTTTCATGAGTTTATATTATTGTGGTGAATTTTATCTAATCTTCATTTATGACTTCAACTCCCAACATATCCCTTATACCTTATAGCACCCAACCCTATATTTCATGTTTTAGACTGTAGACTGTAATCTTTATTTTGAAGGTGCCTATAGATGGTGTATATGGATTAGACATAAGAATAGGGTTTAAAAACCATCCCTATATCTATTTGAGTAATTTAATAACTATTTATTTTATACTCATGCAATTAAATGCAAGTATGTAAATGTCACTCTCTAGGACACTACTTGTTGACTGAGACATTCTGTAAATTGACCCTATTGTAGGTGTTATTTATTTCTTGAAGATTAAGTATAATTATTGATAACCTCCCTTTAATATTTAAATATCAATATAATTTAATTATACATTTATTCACTTTTAATAGGCTAAAAAACCCATCAAAAACCTCATGCTTAGGTCACTATCATGACTGAGGTACCTGTCCCTTAAGACCTAGCCTATAGGTGCATCTAGGTTCCTTTGGACTTGGTCATAGTGATTATAGACCTCCTTTGAATTATTAATTTCATTAATAAATGGCTTAAAAATTTTCATCACATCTAGACAATGCCAATCACATAAGAATAATCACTTCTCATGCTTACAACCTGTTGACTGAGACATTCTTGCTTGATTTTTGTAGATGTGTATTAGATTCAAATGAGCTCATTAATGATGTTTATAGGTCTTAGATGAAATACCTATAGGTCATAATTAATGTTTTTTATCTAGTTTCCTTTTTTTTAAAACACCATTCTAACATCAAATTAGGTCACTACTTCCCTACCCTATTGTAGGTGTGTACTTTCAGAGTGTACAAACTGTAGGGGTGAATGATGGACAAAAAAACCACCTACCATACATTATTTATGCTACTCTAAGGTAAAAGTGTCCATTAAACCATTTTTAATGTTGAAAAATAGGGGTAAGGCCTATTTTTCAACCTTTAGTTGGAGAAGGTTTCTTTTATGATCAAGCCTATAGATATCATTGAAGTAATTTAGTGTTTTATAAGCAACTTTAGGACCTTTTGACACTATCTTCCCCTGGTTATTTGCCTTTAAAAATTGGAAAAGTAATTTTACATGCTAGATAATACTAATTATTCTTAGTTAGATGCTTTAAGGCCTTGTGATGTTTCTTCCCATGACATCAACAAAATGATTGGGTGCTCTATTTTGCACCTTTTGGGAAAGTGGGCCTAAATACTGTCATTAAGTCCTAGAAGGTAGTCTTTAACTCTAATTTATAACTTATCCCTTCAAGTATGAATTTTAATCTCTCAATATAAGCTTAAAAATCCAAACATGGTTCTTACTTTCCCAAATTCCTCCATCAATGACCTCAGTTGTCTGATAACACCTATAACTGTCCATTTGTATGCCCACAATAAGGGTGATTAAGTTGGTAGAATGTATGATTAATGCAATTAAAATTATATTTGAGTTTTTCCCATGATTAAAACTATACCCATTTCATTTCCAAGACCTTTCTTAGTTCAAAATTTCCTTTTTCAACATGCTAGCCTTCATGAGATACTTGTAAATGAGCATCAATGGCTGCCTGACTATATGTTTAGGCAATGGAGATTGATTCTCAATTTCAAGGTTGATTTACCTTATTATCATGTTTAAATTAAATCAACTCAAATTTTTAGGATTGAAACAAACTAAAAAAGCCTCATTTCAATATGATCTTCCTTTCAAGCATCTAGTTGACTAGTATGATAGTCAAACAACAAGTTGATTGTATGGTGGTCTATGACTAAATTCATGAGAATTTGTTTGAAAAATGAGGTAAATGAGGTAAATATAAATTTATAACATTTAAACATGGAACAATGACATATTATAACCCCTTGGAACTATTGACAAATCATAAAACTCTGAAAATGGTGAAAACAGGCCTATCATCTCTCATAAGACCACTTTGCAAACCCAAGATGATTTGCTCATAAAATCAACTTGAAACTTAAAAATAATAATTTAGGTCATTTTAGAAGAGATAAAAACCCTTTGGAGTCCACCTCAACAACTAATTCATATAGACTTGCCAGGAATGAAGCAAAACCCATAGGGTACATTAAATAATAGGTAGAAAAGTATAGTCAACTTCATGAGGATTTTTCATGAAGAAAATGATACCATTATTCTAAATTATTATATGGAAATGAATTTATATAAGTTTAATTTAACCTCCCTAAGGCGTTTGAGCTGAAATATCCTGAGCTGTCCATACCAAGCAAAAACTTGAAGGTCACTTCTACTTGCCAAGAAGGGTTAGAAGGGAGTAGAATGGTTTTGAGCAAGAAATGGAACTTAAAAAGAAAAAAAGTGTATAATTAAGCATGGGGAATATTAAGAGGAACTTTTTGGCCATTTACCATGTGGCACACTTCCCAAGGAGGCTGTAAAAGTGCCAAACTCTTCTTTTCCTTCAAGAAAACTCCCCTTTCTTCTATATAACCTACCACCTTTTAGTTTTTTAAGTTAATTAACAACTCTAAAGACACATGGGGCATGAAATCATGTTTTTGAACCTTCAAACCTCCTAATAAATCTATAAAACTCATTAAATTCTCAATTTTGACCCCTAAAAAGACTCAAAAGGATGTGTTGGCTAATGAAATTGATGACAAAAGCTAATATAACATTAGATGGAATAAAATTACATATATTACATCTTATGACCAAATTTTATACCCATAAAACCTATAAAAACCAAGTTTTTACCTATAGGTGCCCCAATTTAACTTAAAAGTCAAATTTGGTCAACAAAATGGTGACTCATAGGGGTAGTCTGTTGTTATACTAACTAGACCAGTACCTTATTAGTCCATTGGGCTTAGGGAATCATTTGAAGTTTGAGACCAACAAGGAAAAATTTGACCATTGACTTTGATCAATAAAATACCACTAATTACCTCAACCACACAAAGTAAAGGACACACAAAAAATAGACAACAAAACTAACAACACACACACACATGTGCTCAAAGCACTTAGGGGAATCTAAAAACAAAATATTATGCACAATTAGAGACTAAGCATACATCCTTTCTAGGATCAAAATGAAAACCTTGTGAATCATCCTCATGATAAGATGAAATATAGTGTTAATCATGTTTCTCCTTGGATTAAATGATTTATGAATTGGACCTATTCCTTGATACTTAACTTGATCTTAAGTGAATCATCTTTAAGGTCTCCAATGTATATATACTCCTCTTGAACATGTTCACATACTTCATATTTCTTCCCACTCTTCATTTCATGGTCAATTTGTATCTCCTTAGTAGGTATGGATTCAAGAGGATTAGTTTCATGTTCTTTGGAAGATTGAGGCCAATAGGAGCTTGTTCCATCCTTCAAGAGCTAATGTGTTTCTCCTAACTAGTTGAGAGGGTGATATACCATCTTGATGAATTCAAACATGTCATCATGAAATGTATATGTCTCTTGAAAGGACATATTTGAAAGGTTACCTTCTCTTTTCATACTCATTTGAGTGCCAAAGCTTCCTTCTCCTTCTTTGACTAGATCATAGCCTCCTTGAAGAGGAGTATAACTTACTCTAATAATTTCAAACATATGATCCAAAATCTGGTTAAGAACTTTTCCTTGACCATCCATGAATCTTGAAAAGCAGTGGAAGAATCAATGAAGGTTTCCTCTTCTTTGGCAAAAGGAGAGCATTCTTCTTCATCAACCCAATCAAAAATTTCCACACAATACATCACCTCTTCATCATCAATTAGGACCTCTTGAGGGATCTCAAGTTGCATCTCAGTTATCACATCATGACTTTGATTCTCAAGGGATGAAAGATCTTCCATTTCCTTCTTTGTGATTCCAAGACTAGGCATCTTGAAGTCTTGTGACAGTCTAATGAGACTGCCAATGAGGTAAGAGTTCTTCAAGCAAGAGTTATCTTTATTTATCAACCAACTACTCCTCTTTAGGTTCCCATACCATGGGTCCATCAAGGAAAAAGGTGATGGGGTGAGGACAAGATGAAAAAGTTGGTGGAGGTGTCACATAGAAATCAAAATCATATTAAGGGTGAAGTTTAGAGGATTATTTTGGAAGCTGTTGAGGAAGGGTAAATGTGATGTGTTTAGGCATAGGATCTTCTTTTGGGTCTAAACCTTCCATCTCACCTTGGCTTAGCAATCTCATTTTAACCTCTAACTCTTCAATGTTGTTGGCTAGGTTATCTTGGAAAAGTATTTCTTGAATATCATAGGAATCATCTTGACTATGAGGAATACATGAGGGTTGAAATGGAACATAAAAATATTCTTAAAGAAGGGTGGGAGGGACTGGCAAAGGATCAACTCCATTCTCCACTTCACACTCCTTAATAATGCTTTCATATTCTTTATTTCCCCATGATTCCACTATCTTACTCTAACTTAGGATGTTGGGATTAGAAGTCTTTTTGTGAGAAAGGATGGGAGGGATTTTTATAGGATCAAGATCTTTCTTAACTTCACACTCTTTTTCAAGACTTTTCTCCTCTTTATTTCCCCATGACTACACTATCTTGTTCCAGCTTAGGGTATTGGGATTATGAGTCTCTTTTTGAGGTGGTGGGGATGTAATGTGAGAGGGAAATGAGGATTGAACTCCACTTCCTTTGATATTAATATGGAATATTGTATTTTATTATTAACCAACTTAATTTGTCTATCAAGATTTACTTCGAACACAAGGCTAGTCTTTTCAACTCTCTCCTCCACTTGACTTGGAGAAGGATGACTTTGGAAATTTTGATTAAGAACATAATTAGGGATCAAATATGACTAATATAAAACCTAGGGAAGTAGATATGAAGGTTTATATACTTTTTAAGGCTGACTCTCATGAATGCTTAGCTTATCCTCCAAGGAAGAAACCAGGCCACTCACATCGAGCATCTCACTTGTGAGCCTTTTCCAATTATATCTATCAATAGGTACCCACTCTAGTTTGACCAACTCTAATGCATCTCTAAATTTATTAATGACATGCATAGGAACCTCTTGAACACATCCTCTTAGAGTATCAAGCTCCAACATGTACCTCTCATATCCCAAAAGAGTATTCTTGAAGGTGGAAATGGATGGAGTTGAAGAGTGGCTAGGTTGACTAGGGGAAGCAAGACATTGAGGAGGTTGACTATATAACTAGTAAGAATCATGATAAATCTGATAATGGATATATAGGAATTGATATGGATCATAAAAAGACTAATAATGATCACACCAAGGCCGATTAAGAATGTGCTCTTGTTGATAGAGAATGACACAAGCTTGCAATGTCTCACCAACTTGTAAAGAACAAAACTCACCACCAAAGTCAGCCATTAGAATTCATTAAAAAGAAAGAACAAAAAGGAAAAATGTTACCAAAAATATTCAAAGGATAACCTGGGCTACTTGACTATCTGATATATCTTTAGAGTCATCATTGATGATTTGATAGATGCCTCCAAAGGTTGATTGTTGAGAGACAACACCAAAAATATCTTAACCTCTTAGACCAAGAGTCCCACCAAGAATGCCAAAAAATATTATCACTTATATTTTAACCCTTTGAGGAGATTTAAAATCTCTCATCATCCAAGTGGCACGATAGAAACACCTCTAGGCTTGTGGGAAACCTAAAGATGAGGTGAATCTTTTAATAGGGCTAGCTTCCTTCATGTACCACTTTAGATTGTAACTAAACCTAGGGGGTGAAAAGGGAGAGAGATAACTTAAAAAAAATATCTTAAGGGATGTGATACGCCAAATATATTGATGACTTCCAACCATATGCATCTTACACTTGAAATCAAAGGACAAACTGAACATACACTTCTCCAATCTTCAGATTCCCACATCAATGATACATTATGAGGTTATAGATGAATTTGTAAAGCTAAGAGGACTATAAAAGAGGCTTATAAGGTAACTAATGAAAAAAATAACTCACTAAATCCTTGAAATTTCCTAGAGCAATTCACATTCCATGTAAGAAGCATCTATCCAACTGCAAATAGATGATATAATGAAATAACATGATAAGGAATCCATAGTCTTCACTTATGAAAAATCAAAAATTAAAAATGATTTCACTAATAAAATTCATGTATGAGGTAATAATTAGTATTATTATTGAAAAAAAGGTATACATTTGATCAGGGATTCACCATAATTAGGTGGAGTATAGATTACAATGGCCAAAATGGCTAATTCTTATAGAATTTGAGAGAGAGAGAAGAAGATAGAATTCAAAGGGTCATAAGGACACTTGTAAAGATAATAAAAGAAATTAATTATGAATTATATAATTATTTTAGATTAAACATGAAATATTAGGAAGTAAAAGTGTCAATTCAAGGCATAAACTTCATGAAAAGTGGCATAAAAGTCCTCATTCTAGCTCAGAAAAATTGCTTGTATGATTAGCCCTATTTGAATTCCTTATAAATAATTAATAATAGATAAAATGATTTTTATGAAGGTTAATGAAATCATAAATTCCTCTCCATGCATTATTTCTATGCTTATTTATCTAGAATCACCTAGAAATGAGCTATCAACATCTGCAATCCAGAAAACTCCTCTTTCATGTACCCTGCACACTTGGCCTAAAAATTGGCATCAATTTCTCATAAAAATACATGGTAAGAAGTTAATGAAACATTTAAAGACCCTAAATGTAATTATAATAATCAATTACACCTTAAAATCACTTTCCCTTATATTTTTCACACTTTTCACTAGCTTGTCCAATATGCTAGTTTTGACTGGTTGAGATGAGACATCCTATTGAAGAACCTAGGATTTGTTATAATGATGAAATGAGAATGGGGATTTATAAAAAGTCTTAATATTTCTCCCAAATTTTGTTTCATTTTTTATATTCCTCCTAGAACCTACACAACACAAAAAATGGTTAAAATACCTTATTTCTACCATGTCTGTACAAGTCCATATAGCTCATAAGCATGTGAGGGAGCTTGAGAGAGTAATACACAAGATATAGTAGGTTTAATATCCAAAATTTTCCATTATAATTAATATCTAACTCCATTTTCACAAATTGGTCACTTGCAAGGGTTTAGGAGGGTTTTAGGCCTATTTAACCTCTTAAGCTTCGTTCATAAAAACCAGACATCCAACATAAAAATAATTACATAAACATGTCCTTAAAGACCCATCATAACATACCCTAACTCCTTTATCATCCATGCAATGCCTCATAAAATATATGAGCTTCCAAACTTCTTCTATAGAGCTTGTTTTCTTATTTCATGTATGCCTAAGTTGTTTTTGGACCCAAAAAATGGTTTATTTTGGTTTTATCTACCTTCTAATGGATTTATAACTTCTTATTTGACCCCATTGAAATATTTAAATAGGTTTAAAATCTCACTTAAGTCTATAATTATGAGTGACCCCCCATTTGGCTTTAGGCTTACACTTTATTCAATAGGCCTGCGTGCAAATTTTAATGTTTAGGCCATCCAACCAATATTAATTAAATTAAAAAATATAAAAAACCTATAATAGGGTCCCTAAAACATTTTTAAACAAGGTATAAATCATATTTAGGTCTAGGAGTGTGAGTTACCCCTCATTTGGGCAGAAGGCCAAAATATGCCTAATGTGCTTGACTGTAGCTCCTCAGGTTTAGACTTTATTGTTGAAAATAATCCTTCTTCACCTAGTATCCCATGTTTTTATAAGTTTATTATAGATTCATAAACCTATTTTAAAGGTCCAAACATCATTTGATTTATCACCTTGCCTCCATTCTTTAAAACTAACAATTTGACCTCATAAGGGAGTGCCCTCTATCTAAGACAAAATAGAGGGCACTCCACTACCTCTTTAGACAATGATGAATGTTATAGGAGATTATATAAGTATTTTATATTACCTATAAAAAATTTTAGTCCTTTGTGACAATCGTAGACCTTCCAACTTCTATAAATCATCAAGATAGGCCTGTGTAGAAAATTGGGTAGGGTTCTTTCAATAGACTGTGTCATGCATGCTTGAATCCTTTTATCCATTTCCAGAATATATAATGATTTTGTCATGAGTTTATATATTTTTGGTGTATTTTATCTCATCTTCATGTGTTACTTTAACTCCCAACATATCCCTTATACCATATACTACCCAACCCTCTATCTCATGTTTTAGACTATAGACTATAATCTTTGTTTTAAAGGTGCCTGTAGATGGTGTATATGGATTAAACCTGAGAATAGGGTATACAATCCCACCCTAAATCAATTTGAGTCATTTAATACCTATTTAATTCATACTCATGTAATGCAATTATGCAAATGTCACCCTCTAACACACTTCCTATTGACTAAGATATTCTACAAATTGACCCTACTATATGTGTTATTTGCTTCTTGAGGCTTGATTATGATGTTTAAGAAACTCAATTGAATATAAAAATGTCACTATAATTTACATATACCTTTATTCACTTTGAATAGTTTAACACACCCATCAAAAACCTCATTCTTAGGTCACTACCATGACTAAGGTACCCTATCCCTTAAAACCTAGCCTATAGGTGCATCTAGGCTTTCTTTGCACTTGGTCATAGTGATTACAAAAATAATTTGAATTATTAAGTTAATTAATCAATGGATTAAAATTTTTAATCACATATAGACAATTCTAATCACACAAGAACCATCACTCCTCATGCTTACTACCTATTGACTAAGACATTCTTGCCTGATTTCTGTAGATGTCTATTAGCTTCAAATGAGCTCATTTATGATGTTTAGAGGTATTATATGACTCCATGTAGGTAAAAATTAATGTCTTTGGACTATTTTCCTTTTTTTAAATCCTTAAAATACCATTATAACTTCCCTACCTTCTTGTAGGTGTGTGCTTTCACAGTGTACAGACTGTAGGAGTGAATGATGGACAAAAAAAACCACATACCATCCATTCTTGATGCTCATCTAAGGAATAAAATGTCCATTAAACCATTTTTAAAGTTAAACAATAGGGTCAAGGACTATTTTTCATCCTTTAATTGGAGAAGGTTTCTTTTAGGATCAAGCTTGTAGTTATCACTGAAGTAATTTAGTGTTTTGTAGGCAACTTTAGGACCTTCTGGCACTGTCTTCCCCTAGTTATTTTCCTTCCAAACTTGTAAAAGTAATTTTACATGATATATAATACCAATTATGATCATTTATATGTTCCAATACCTTATGAAATTTCTTCCTATGACATCAACAAAACTATTGGGTGCTCTGTTTTGCACCTTTTAGAAAAGTGGGCCTAAATAGTGTCATTGAGTCCTAGAAGGTAGTATTTAACTCTACTTGATAAATTAGCCATTAAATTATGAATGATAATATATAAATTTAAATTTAATAATATAAACATGGTTATTACTTGCCCAAATTCCTCCATCAATAACCTCAGTTCTCTGATAACACTTGTAGGTGTCCATTTCTATGTCTATAGTAAGGGTGAGTAAGTTGGTAGAATATATGATTAATGAAATTCAAATGAGATTTGAGATTTTACCATGATTAAAACTATAACCATTTCATTTCAAATACCTTTCTTAGTTCAAAACTTCCATTTTAAACATGTTAGCCTTCATGAGATACCTGTAAATGAGCATCAATGGTTGCCTAACTATGTGAGTGACTGTATGTTTACGCAGTGGAGATTGAGTCTCACTTTCAAGGTTCATGTAACTTCTTCCCATGTTTAAATGAAATAAACTCAAACTATGAGGATTTAAACTAACCAAAACATCTTCATTTCAATATGATTTTCCTTTCAAGCATCTGGCTAACTGGTATGACAGTCAAATAACATGTTGATTGTATGGTGGTCTACGACTAAATTCATGGGAATTTATTTGTAAAATGAGGTAAAGAGAAATGTATCACATTGAAACATGTAAAAATTAAATATTACATCCCCATGGAACTATTGATAAATCATTAAACTATTGATAAAGCATGAAACTCTAAAAATGGTGAAAGCATGTCTGTCATCTCTCAAAACACTAGTTTGCAAACCTAAGATGATTTTCTCATAAAATAAACCCAAAAATTGAAACTAAGAATGGAGGTAATATGATGAAATATAAAACACCCTATGGAGTCCACCTCAATAATTATTTCGTATGGACTTACCAAGAATGAAGCAAAACCCATAGGGTACATGAAATGACATACAAGATAAGTACAATCAACTTCATGAGGATGTTTCATGAAGTATAGGGAAATGTTATTAAAAATTATTATATTAAAATAAAGGTATCTAAGTATGATTTAACCTACCCAAGGTGTTTGATCTGAAACCTCTTGAGTTGTCTTTACCAAGCAAAAACTTGAAGGTCACTTCTGCTTGCCAAGAAAGGTGAAAAGGGAGTATAATAGTTTTGAGTAAGAAATGGTAATTTAAAATTTAAAAAATCATGGAGAAGCTTAATATGCACTTATTGATGATTTTACACATGGTACACTTTCCAAGGAGGTCGTACAAGTGCCAAAATCTTCTTTTCCTTCAAGAAAACTCCCCTTTCTTCCGCATAACTTGCCACCTTTCAGTTTGGTTAGTTAATTAAGATCTATAAGGTCACATGGGACATGAAATAAAATATTATAAACTTCAATCCTCCCAATAAATATATATAACTCATTAAATGCTCAATTTTGACCCCTAAAAAGACTTAAAAGGACATGTTGGCTAATGAAATTGATGACCAAAGCTAATTTAACATTAAATGGCATCAAATTACATATAATACATCTTATGAGCAAATTTTATACCCCTTAAACCTCTAAAAACAAATTTTTTACCTATAGGTTCCTCAATTTGACTTAAAAGTCAAATTTGGTCAATAGTTTAACTTCAGGAGAATCTGAATTAGTGCTTAAGGATGTACACAAAGGGATTTATCGGGCCCACACCATTGTTGTGGTCCTGACTAAGAATTTTTTTTGAACAGGGTATTATTGGCCAACAATGGAGACACAAGCATACAAGTATGTTAAGAATGAATTGCCTATAAAAAACATGGTGATTTGATCTATGCTGATTCACAAGATATTTAGTTGATCACAACTCTTTAGCCATTTTTGACATGAGGATTCAATCTCATAGGGAAAGTAAACCCTAATTCCTATAATGGCCATAAACATATCCTTACTACTATAGAATATTTTATTAAGTAGATAAAGTCCATTCCTATCACTTACGTAATTGGAAATCATATTTCTAAATTCATTTATTATCCCTCATTTGTTATTATGACTTGTCCTCGACCATTATAAATGATAATGATGCATATTTTAAAAACAAGGATGTAAAATCCCTCTTTACCCATTTTAATATACAAAAAAAAAGGTCCAAAACCTATTTACATCAAGTTAATTGCCAAGATAATGCATCTAATTAAACCATTATTAAGAATCCTAAGAATATTTTCAATGATGTTGGCCATGATTGGCACTTGGAATTATTCCCAGCCTTATGGGTTCTCCATACTAGTACTCGTATACCTAGGGTGCCCTGTCATATTCCCTAGTTTTTGGATTTGAGTCTATCATCCCTATAATGATCGAGTTTACCTCTCTATGAATCTCCCTAAAGAATATAATTGATGATGAAAACTACTAAGTTTCTAGATTGGAAGAGTTGAAGCTACTATATGAGAAATGACTAGCCACAATAAACCATTTGTGATTCTATCAAAATTGGCTACACTGCAAATACAACAAATTTATTCTTCCTAATTGAAGTTGGTGATTTAATGCTGAAATAAAATTAGAACAATGTTGTGCATAAAAAGAAAGACAAGTTTGAGGCCAATTGGCTAGGTCCATACATTATTACCACAAGTTATGGTTTTGGGGCATACATGTTGGCTACACCAAATGGAAAAGAGTTAGAAGATCCTATGAAAATTTTAAATATCAAGTGTTTTTATGCTTGATTGGTTTAATCCATTTTCTATGATATTCCTTGCTTGTGTGAATATTTTTCACATTCACCCATTTCCCTTTATTTTTTATTCCCTAGGTTGTTCTTGTCTTTCCTCATGTTTCCTATTACCATCATGATATTGATTATGACCAATATGTGCTACATGTATATTTATAGAGAATTTGAAAAAGAATTCTAGATTAATCATCCTCAAAAAACTCTTTATAGACAAGTCTATCAGGGTACGACAATGTGTTGTACCTACTTGGCAGTTCCTTGAGATAGCTTCTCTTTACTTCTTCTAATTACTATTCCATGTATTATTTACCCATTTCATGCCTTACTATTACTATTTATTATTGCTTGGTTTTATCTTTGCCTCAGGTTTTTTTGTTGATTCATGGTGATATCATTGCAACTAGTTTAGCTATTATTTGATCCCTTACCTAAGGTTGTTTTTAATTTTCTAGACAGTTCTTTATACATTTTTGAATATTCCCTTGTTTTCCTTATTCCAAAAAACCCAAAAACATTGAAAATACTCAAAAATCCTAAAAATCAAAACTTCACAAAAAGGCTTAAAATTTCCAAAAGAGATATAAAGCTACAAAATATTTGAACCTTTTCTCATCTTGTTTGTTGGTGGATCTTGGTTCTCTTCTAGGTGGGAACTTTTTATCTAATCCTAATTATTTTCACTTGTCATTGTCATTTATTAATTATTCTTCCATTTATTGGAGAAATACAATGGTTTAAGGTCCATATGGGCTCTGTAGGTAGCACTTGGATGCATGGGGCATCTCAAGTTTATCTTGACCACTTCCATTCCCATTTTATTTTCCCTCGGTTTGTTAGGTTGTGGAGCTAAAAGCTTCACCAAGATGCAAATAGGAGGAGTTACGGAGGTTGCAGAGGTTGCAGAGAGTTACAGGGCAACCGACGTCAGTCTGATCAACTGACGTCGGTCAGATAGCAGTGAAGAAGCAACCGACGTCGATTACCAGTCGGCCGACATCGGTCAGGGAGGAGCCAACGTCGGCAGCCTGTGCGTGAACATGCAGTTTGCATGTTGATTCCAGAGAGTCTATTTTTAGACTGTTAGTTTGCATGTTAAAGGCTAGTTATAGTCTTGAGTTGCATGTCTAATTATTGTAATTAAGAATGTCTAATTATTGTAAGCATGAGATCTATATATAGACTCATGGGCTGTATTGTAAATTAGTGTTAGAGAGTAAGAGAGCAAATAAGCTCCTTTAGAGAGAGGAGAGAAATGGTGTGTTCCTCCTAGTGCCACAGTACCAAGTGTGGGTGCTGGTTTGGAGAATCAAAAGGGTTCTTCGTATATGTATGATCTTGGTCAACAAGTGTGCATGGCTTCTTTTGGAGATCTACAATGGTGAGTAAGGTCTAGTGATTTGCAGGTAGCAGCAGAGAGTAGGAGATCTACTTGGAGTATGGTTGTGTACTTAGTATACTGGCAGCATTGTTACTGACTGGTGGAGGTGAACATCAATTCTATATTGGAGTTGATTGTTGGGACCGAGAGAGAGAAGGAAGAAGGTCTTGAGGTGTGGCAAGCCTTTGAGGTGGAAGAAGAAGTGGCATCTTCTTTATTGTATTTTCTTCTGAGTGATTATTAATACAATTGTGTATTGTCTCTCATATTCTTGTGTTGTTTCATATTTCTAGTTACTTATCATTCTGGTTAAATTCCATGTTTAGTTGCTAATACAAGAGGTAATCATATGTGCTCTTATTGGGGAGCAAGATCCTGACACAGTTTTCATTTATGCTCTCACTATTTTTTGACCAATTAATGTCTTACACTCTTGTTGTTTTGTGAGCCATTCCTATTTTTCCTTTACCAATCATTTTCCTTTCCTTGTCACCATTATTATTTCTTTCCCAATTCTTGAGAGAACTACATTTGGCCTAAGGTCCATATAAACTACATAGTTAAAATCCATTTGCATGGGGCATTTGGAATCAACTTGGCCACCCTTTCATTATTCTTTTATTCCCTCTGTTGTTCACATTGTCATGTCATCTTATATTTTCTCCTTTTAACTTAGTATCATAATATCCAAGTGTAATAACTAATTTCCACACAAATACATAATAATAAGGGAAACAAACATAAAATTAGTTAACCATTTGATGCTTTCTATTATTTTTTTTCCTTTTGGTTTGTGTTGGCCTTTTTGTTTACTTGCCTATATATTTATTATTGTTTCCTTGACTCAGTCCATTGTGATAAAAAGGTCATCATCATGGTGTCCCTTATCATGCACTTGTACTTGATTCCATCCATATTCATACATCAACATTATTATCATGATTTTTATCATTGGTGCATTGTTATAAATTGTCTATTGGATTAGGGGCCAATTCTTATGCACATTGTAACCAAGACATCATGGTGTTTTATATCATAGTAATAATAATTTTTTGTTGTATCAAATATCAAGTACTGGAGACTTAATAGGCAATGTTGTAATAACATTATCCTTGTCTACCAATCTACATCACAATCAATTGGATTGCATGACTAAGTTTTATCCTAGCTATATATGCTCATCACATCATCCCATTTTACATGATCAAACCAAAGTAATTTAAAAATCTAACTATATATGCTCATCAAGATGTGCATCTTTGAATGAGAATGTAGTAACCAATTCTTAACACATTGATTAATTATTATTCTTATTCAAATCATTTGATTTATTCGTCATATCCTTTTCTCTCAATTTATGGGAGAACTACATCAGCTTAAGGTCTCTATGGACTATGTAGGCAATGCTCAGTTATGATCAATTTATGGGGTCAGCTTGACCACCATTAATTTATTTTTTAATCATTTATTTAAATACCATTAGGGCATTCTCACATGCCTAGTTTTTTTTGGCTTATTCATTTTTGAATAGTCATTATACCCTCGCACCTATATTTGCATCTACTATGCTTGCCACTCAATTAATTCCTCAATCTTTTTCTTAAAATGAAAATCCACTATACTATGGAAAACTATTTATACCGATCAATGATAAAACCTACCCTATTGTGGAAAATCATTCATCCATCATTATACCTTATTTGGGGTAGTTTATTTATTCAATTTTTCTTCTAATTCTAAGCTTAAAAATTGTGTCCTCTTCAGGCAAATCAAAGTGTGAAAATTGTTTTGGGATAAATCATTCCCTAAGTAGATATATTTCAACCTATTTGGGGTATGTTGAAGTGTGTCACTTATCTTGGAATGCATCCTTACCACTTCCCCCGACTCTAGGGCCAATTCAATTCTATTATTCACAAACATTAAAAATCACAACATGTAAGCCTTAGCTCATGTAGATTAATCTTATCCATGGGTAAATTTAAATATTCTTCTCATCTATTTTATTATTTTTGAGGGACCATCTATCAATATTATTTATTTTTAGCCACTCCCTCGAGGGGGCATCATGGACTTCCAAAATATAGTTTGGGAATCTTTATTCTCAATCACTATTGTGATCGTTTTGATGAATTTTTTGTTATTTGAAAAGTCATTAATTCATCTAGTGTCTCGCAATGCCTTCTTAAATAGGAGAAGAATGTAGACACTCCATTGTTAACACTTTCATGCCTAAATGGTTATCAAAACAGTTTCTTGCAAACAATGCAAATTAAACCTAGAAATCACTCAACATCCTAATTTCCTCCACACATTGGATGAAAACATTTTGAATCATGTAAATTTATCCCTAAGTAGGGAAATGAATCATATGCAAGCATCATATTTGTCTATTTCATTTCTGGTGAAATTATGGCCTAGTAAATTAACATTTTTAACCACTTGTGTGAGACAACTTATTATATTCCAAAAATTGTAAAAAGGCTAATTAGGATTACTTAACTAATCAAATCCAATCAAATGGTTAAGTGAAAAATCCATAGAAATTAAATTGATATCTAAAGTTGGAAATTTAAAAATTCAATAAAATATATGAAAGGTGACATCACCATGACATCATTGGTCACAAAGTCAAAAATTTGAAATATCAACATAAATACAATAAATATTAGGAATGTTGAGCCATGCCTCATAAGTGAAATATTAATTCCAAAATTGAATGCACTTGGTCTACCAAATTTGACTAATCTTGGGTGCTTGATCCTCATCTTGATATGAATGGTTCTCATCATTTCACCAAGTCTATAAATACAAGTGCCTTTGGTCATTATAGATAAGATTTTGAAATTAGACTTATTATTTAGGATTTTATCAAGAGCTTCAACCATTATTCAACCATGCCAAGCTACCAAAACCTCAAGTGGACAAGGAGAAATGCTAGCCATATGTGGATTCATCATTGCTAAAGGAAACTAGTTCATAAGTCAAGCTCATGCCTCTTCATATTGACTAAAAAGTGGGGTCTTCAAAGAAGGTAAATGCTTTTATGTGGCTTCTTTTTAATTCTCTATTTGGTAGTCTTAGCTCACCCTAGGGACTAGGCTTAAAGTGTTAGTTATTCAATTTATTTTTGGATTTCATTCACTAACAATTGGATAATGCTCTTTGGATTCTTATTCTACACTTAAGAATTAGAAAAAAAGTGTTGATCATTTTATTTTGGCTACACAGGGTGGATTTTATCACCTTCCTATGAGTCCTTAGGTTACGAAACCTAGGAATTGATACCCAACATACGTACCAACTTGTACATCTAGCAGGGTAAATAAATCGATGAAATATGTTGTTAAAAAATTCCCCATAAATGTTTTCATGAAATAAAAGGATTTATTCATAAAACTAAGATATTATAAATCATCCTCAAATAACTTAATTTCTTGTATCACTTCACTGAAATCTTACAATTGAAGTGGTCATGAAGGGGAAAGACCCTCATTTAAATGGACCATTACTAAATTTATTCTTCAATAGATTTTTGAGTCTCAAGTACTAAAAGGTATATTGAGGACCATAAAGAAATATTTATTCAAAATTTGAAGCCTTAGGAAGCCATTTTTACCATCAGATTTGTGGTGCATGAGTAAGTAGTTAGCCCTAGGAAGTTACTCTCAACATACCCTTGAAACCAGGTTTAGTAGGCTACAGTCACAAAAGCCTCCATAGTCAGTGCTCTAAAAAACTGGGTCATCACTATCCAATAGATAAGAAAGTATAATTGAGACCCCAAAAATTCTTCAAGACCTTTTTTATATCATCTTTTTTCTATGTGGTTTTAATTGTACTTATTATCCTATATTATAGGTTTAATTGATTCTTTTATGTATGCATGAACACTATTTTTCCCAATTAAATTTGAAATTCAACCAAAATCAATTAGCATTAGACCAAATTTTGCAAATTTAAAATCCACATTCAAGTCCAAAAAACTAAATTGTGTCATTTCACATTAAGCCTAACATCCATGGCACATTTCACTTGTATATGAGCCAGAGCTAACCCAAATTTTTATTCAAATTTAGGTAAGCATCCCTTAATTGAAATTAATTTCAATAATAATCCATTACCTCCACATAGATAGCATGATACTCACACTAAGAGTGATGTTGATCAAAGCGTATATGATTAAGATAATACTAGCTAGTGATTCAATAAAGATCAAAGAAAACCTTGACTAGAATAATATCTCTATCAAAATAAAGGTAAAATCATGTCACATCTAGCCTATGTACATGATTCCACATATTTTGAAAGAGATTATAATCTCATAACCTATAGACAATACCAAGAGGTTCATGACTAAGAACAAGCCACTACTAGCTATCAAATCAATCAAGATCAACATCATACTAAAAACCTCCATTCAAATCATGATTCTATTGAAAAAATAAAATCAAATTTAGAAGACTAGTCTTCTCAAAATCCATATAGAGTAATAATCAACCAACTTCAATAAGTTGGCCAAATGATATCTAATTTCACCTTAACATTAATGGACACATCATTTAGTTCACAAGCCTTATCCAATCAACAACAAGTCACCAATAATTCTAAAGTTTCAAATATGGTGTACATAATGCAAATTTACATTTGTCTCCTAATCATATTGTCAATCCTATTTAGCTTCTATCCACTCATCAACATGCATCAAATATGTCTCTAAATGCTCTTGTTCAAGAGTGGTAAGAGATGTACAATGTTCTTCATAGATTATAGGCAAGAAGCCAAAACATGAAGTTCAAGTTTGAAGAGTTATATTCATATCCATTTGATGAAAGTATTTTGCAAATCCCATTTCCCTCTCATTTTGAGATTCCAAAATTTGATAAAAACAAAGGGAAAGGAGATCCATGAGACCACCACAAATATTTTTTCATGGTTTTTCAAGAAATGACACATAATCATATGTTATTACTAATGCTATTTTTATAAAGTTTTGGTGGCCAAGATTTGGATTGGTTCCTCAATTTGCCTAAGGAATCGACCACTACATTTACAAACTTGTCAAAACATTTTGTGCAACATTTTTCATACAACATATAACACAAGTTGACATTGATGAACCTTTGCATCTCCAAATAGAGAAATGGAGAAAAGATTATCATCCTTTTTACAATGATGGATGATTTTGGTTAGCCAATTTCCTCATTCATTTATCTAAAAATAATTAGTAGATATCTTTTGTGTAAAAATTGAATCATGAAATACATTATCGTGTAAAAACTATTGTGCCACTACATTTGATGAGATCATCCAAAAGGGATTGCATATTGAAAACACACTTATTGATAATGGTATATTCAAAGTTTTCTCTAAATACACTTGAACCTAGCCTTATGCTATTACTTCAAGGTAAACATAAAAACCCAAGTTCTTTAATAAGAACAAGAATGTAGTGGGTAATGAAGTTATAGAGTATAAACGTGTGAAAAATGTTCAAACAAGACATGTTTAGAATGTCCAAAACATAATCAAAGTCACTCTTAAGAGAACACCTATTAAGAATTCATATCGAAGAAGGATCCTTGAAGCCCTTAGAAAGCCCATATAATCAATTTTCTAGCAACTTATTGCAACAGACATGATTATTTTCTTGTAATCAAAACTTTTTGATCCAAGACAACCTAAGCCAAAATGGTACATAGATGATGAATATTATGAATATCATAGTATTAAATGTCATACTCTTTATCGATATATGTAGCTCAAATACTACATTTAAGATCTATCAAATCACGGTGACATTGAGCTCGACAATCATGCATCCACATCACATAATCAGGATATGGGAATTTTTAAATATCCATTCCCAAAACATAATCAACATAATCGACAATAAAAAAATTAGCATCACCACCAAGGTAAAAACAACTAAGCCAATCATGTGGATTATCACAATACCCCACATAACTATGAAAATGTTTTGGCCACTACCAAAAGTAATTCCCGTGATCAATCTAGCACAACTGAATGTACTCAAATTATTATCTTGAGACCTTCTACATCCCAATCTAATAATCCCATCCAAGCTTGAGAATGTGCTATTACTACTTGATGCTCAAAGGTCATAATTTAAGGGCCATTTATATCAAAATCTCATAGTCAAATCTCAAATATTTCCATGTCCAAATCAAACCATTCACATCAACAATCGCAAAGTAATATGACCTTATAAAATAGTTGGAGAATACCCTTACACATAATTATATTTTGGATTTGTTACAAACATCTTATGTTCATAAGTACATCCTACACCAAAACCTATAGTAATCAAAATCCCGTACTAATATTTACCTTTCACAATTCTAAGCATTGATAGGACCTTTGTCCTCAAGTCAACAAATCACCTTTGGTCAAATTGATATTTCATTAATGGGACCATCCCATAATATTGCTTTCTACATAGAGGTGATTATTTCCAAAACCAAAATTAAGTGGGTACTCATAGACAATGGGTCAACATTAAAAAAATTCATGCTCAAGTTGGTCAAGTGCCTCATGTTTTCAAAATCAGATATGGAAGTAAACATTATTACCATAAAGGATATGACAATGCTAAGAGAGAATCAACTAGCACTCTTTATATGCCCATCATTATTAGCCCCATCACACATTAAACCCTATTCCATGTCTTTGATATTGAGCTACTGTATAACCTCCTTCTTGGTCATCCATGGATTCATGACATGCACATTGTTCTTTCCAATTTTCATCAATGTTTAAAATTCACACACTTTGGTATGGAAGTCACAATACCTAATGATACACAAACTATCAATGGTGTAATATGTTGGAACCTAACATTTCCATGCCCATCATTATCTCATTACAAAATATTCCCCTTGTTGGGTGAATATTTTGTCAACCAGCTAACTGGTGAACAAAATAGGTCTCTTCAACCACAACATAGGGAGATTGGTAGGCCAGATGTGCAGGTTTACTACATCAACAGGGGACAAATCTCTCCTCTCATCAAGGGGAGGTTCCCTATAAGTATGAGGTGCTATATACTATAGATATAAGCAGAAAATAACACTCAGGGGTAGGATACACCATCCATCTCTCATCTTTCAGAGATGATGTTCACAAACAAAGGAGAAAATCTTGGTGAAAACACTAAAGGCACTTCTCTTCTTTTAGAAGTGTTCTTATAGGGAATAGTAGGAGTTCTTTCAGGTATGTGACAAGTAACTAGTAAAAGAGTACATAGTAACCAACAATCTAAGATGCAGCACAAAGTCTCCACCTTGACTACCCAAGAGTGAAACACGAAGAACAATGGGGGCACAAAGTCATCCCAAGGTCCTTTACATAGAAAGAAAATAAAAACACACACTGAAAACAATTATGTTAGCACAAAGTCTGAAAGTAACTGATTTCAGGACATCTTCCTTATCACTTCCACTAGTGCTACTTGTTAGATTAAATAAACAAGAATGCATCTAAAAGACAGACATAAGAACAATATCCTATAATGGCACAAGCTATAATAGCACAAAGTCTACAAGTAGCTTGCTTTCTCATTCAGATAAAATAATATGAACAATAATCTGAGCTCAAAGTCTCAGTATCTACCTTTCAATTTGGGTAGAGTTTTGCTTCTGGTAATGGGAAGATCTCCCCTTAAAACAATAAGAGAGAGTCCAATATATAGCTCTCCAAGAAAGACTTGGGAATAGTAACATGTCATGTTGCATTCAATGCATTTTAAATTCTATCCATGGAACTATGCTGGAATCGGGTGTCGGTCTTAGTTGTGGCCTATTAATTAGTCTCAAATGCCTCCTCTTAGAGTATGGGCCGCTTGGTCTTTTTCTTGATACATGCACAGCTATCCATTTGCTTTTATCAATGCAGAGAAATAGGTCATGCCATTGAATGTTCACGCTCTCTGATGTCCACATGGTGAACTTCTTCACCTTCTAGAAACATCTCCCATGCGCAGATATTTCTGGTCTTTCCCCATCGTTCCCCCTTTCTTTGCTATAATTTGAGCCCCCAGGCTATCTTTGTGTTTCACTCTTGGGCAGTCAAGGTGGAGACTTTGTGCTACATCTTAGATTGCTAGTTACTCTGTTACTGGTTACTTGTCACATACTTGAAAGAACTCCTGTTGTTCCCTGCAAGAACACTTCTAAAAGAAGAGAAGTGCCTTCAATGTTTTCACCAAGATTTTTTCCTTTGTTTTTGAACATCATCTATGAAAGAAGAGAGATGGATGGTGTATCCTACCCCTGAGTGTTATTTTCTACTTATATCTATAGTATATATCACCTCATACTTATAGGGAACCTCCCCTTGATGAGAGGAGAGATTTGTCCCCTGTTGATGTAGTAAACCTGCACATCTGGCCGACCAATCTCCATATGCTATGGTTGAAGAGACCTATTTTGCTCACTAATTAGCTGGTTGACAAAATATTCACCCAATAGTTTTTGGTGACTGCTATTTTTAGAAACAAGGTATAATGGGGCTCGACAGATGACACTTGGCAGTGTCTGCTAGATCCTAAGAGCAGCTTAAAATAAACTTAAATTTGACATCTGCGGGGACGTCACTAGTTGCTTGGTGCTTCTTTCCTACAGAGTCCATGGTTTTAAGCCCATGGAGTCCATAGAAATGTATCTAATGAGTCCCTTAGCAAAAAAGTTTGCAAAATAGAGAGTTTGAATGCTCAGAACAACCTTTTGAGAAGGGAAGAGATAATTTTAGCCCTACAAGACCAAAATAGCTTCTATGTTGTTCCAAAAATGAGTGACATTTTTGGGGAACAACAACTGGCTCTAGTTGGGGAACTTCCCTTAGTTGAGAACTTGGAACAACTGAGGGGAGTAGAAACCAGAATCTCCAGTGCCTTGAAGTGTGCCATTGGGCTACAGAGTCATGCTACCCAAAAAGAAAGGCTCCAAAAATGAAAATGATCAACACAAAGTAGAAACAAAAACTATACAAATATACATATGTACAGGTGAACTTATCTAGTACTTCAAGAATTGAAGTACTTCAGATGCTGCCCCTTGAGAGGCAGTGAAAATGGCACTCTATCCTGATAAACCAACAAGAAGCCATTTTCTCCCCAGAATTGCTGATGGGTGAATGGAATTATCCACCAGGAAACCAATTTTCTATGTCTTCCCTTTGGTTTTCTCCTCTTGCCCCATAGCAAGACTTGACTTTTAATCTAAAAACCATGAATCTTTGCTCTATTGGCAAAGAGTTCCTTTTCTTGATTTTGATGCGCAGCAGCATGGTCCATTACCATAATTGGTTCCTCTTCTGGTTCAGTCTAGCACATGATTTGATTGTTCCCATTCAATAGCTACCAATGATTGGCACTATTAGGAATACTTGGTGTTGTTTCGTCTGAACCAATTCCTAGATTGCCACCTATATATTTTTCATCTGCTGAAACATGAATGTCTTTAGTAGACAAAAAATAATTACCCCCACCTAAAGACTCAAATAGAATTTGAGCTTCAGGTCTTGATGTCTAAGTGACAACATATTTTGCCTCCTTCTCAAGAAGCAACATCTGCATTACACTTTTCACAGGGATTATTGCCTAAGATAAGTCCATGCTTAATTACCCTCCAACATCCTTCCATAAGTTTCATCCAAGTAGAATGCTATAGGATGCTGGGACATCAGCCACCAGAACTGTCATCTTGATTCTATTTTTTAGGAATGATGCAAATGCAAATTGGGCATCCTTGATCTATCCTAGTAGTGGCACTTGTTTGTTCTCCATGGAGAAACATCTACCAAATGTATTAGTTAGTGTAAGACCATGAGATTCTACCACTTTGGCAAGCATGATGTTGTTAGATGCACCAGAATCAATGATGCAGTTACTCAGCTTGTGATTGTTTATCAACAGGGAAACATAAAAAGGATCTATTTTCCTAGGGGTTGTAGGAGGAGAGATGACAAGATTGTTTGGGATGGGCATGTTCCTTGGGGGATCATGAGTTACCCTTCTAATCTCTTATCCTGCAGGGATGGCTATATTCTTCACACACTCCACCAACCTGTCCAACTGCTCAGGGTTGGCTTGTAGGAATTCAAATTTAGTCATTTGAATTTTGGTTTTCTTGACATGGTCAATTATGTCAAATGACTGAAATGGACTAGGAAGATAGGATGAGAGTTCATCATTTTGGTTTTTAGGGGGGGGAGGACTGATTTGTGAATTTGAAGTAGAAGGTGTAGGGATGTTTGATGTACTTACCTTCTTAGCAATCACCAGGTCCTTTGGATGGAAAGGCAAAGTGGTCCCACATTTAGCAATTGAAATTGTTGGTTGAGGTCACTCCTCTATCTTTTCTTTATTAGCTTGCTGGGCTAATTGGTTCTTGGATTGGGTGAACACTATGTATGATCCCTCGACTGCTTCACCTTTACTTCCAGGTTCATCTTGGTAATTTAGGATACCAATGTGGGAGTCACCAGCTGACTCTTATTAACCCTCTGTGAAGAGATCAATGTCATTTTCTTGATCAAACTTAGGTTGGAAAGAGAAATCATATTCAGTTTCCAAATATCTAACTACTGAGTTGGTTACAGGTGCTTCAATGGCAAGGTTCCCCTATGGGGGAGGAAGATGATTTGGTTGCCCTTGACTTCTGGCAGCATTGCCTTGATATGGCTAGTTTTGAAATGTTCTCCTTAGCATATCCCAAAAAATAGGAGCAGACATACCTTGGGCCACTTGTCTTTTCAAGGCTAGCAGTTCATTTTCTAGCTTTTGCACCATTTGATTAGTGGTTCCTATAGGTGAGTATTCAAAAGATGAAGAGGGTTTACCTTTGTTTGGGTCTCTCCTTATCTTTCCAGCCAAGATAAGGTCATCCTCTACCTCAGTAGCCAAGTCTTGAGTAACAACTTACCTCTGTTTGGGTCTCTCCTTATCTTTCTAGCCAAGATAAGGTCATCTTCTACCTTAGTAGCCAAGTCTTGAGTAGCAAAAAGGTCTATGTGGCCATCACGTCTTAGTAGAAAACTCACATCTGGAAGCTGAGAGTTGATGAAGAAACATTTGAGGTTTTCAGGTGTTGGCTAAGCAATTATAGGAATCCTGTTCGTCATCTTGTCAAACTTGGCAATGAAATCCCTCATAGGCTCATGAGGCTCTTTCTTCATCTGGGTGAGCTGGGCCAGCAAGGCATGTGCATCTTCTGTAGGCTTGAACCTGGCTTCAAATTTAACTTTAATAGTGTTCCAATCAGTTACTAATTGAGCCTACAGATGGTAAAATCAATCTATAATAGCATCTTGTAATGTCTCTACAAATAGCCTGACTGATACATCCTCATACTCCACTCCAATTATGCCATAGGCTATGTTGAAAGCTACAATGTGTTCATCAGGATGAACTCTCCCATCACCATAGAATTTAGGGAAATTCTTTCTTGAGCTGCGTGGAAGCTCATGTAGAGGTGGAGTAAGATTGAGAGGGCCAAAAGAATTACCCTAGGGACCTTGAACTGCCATTGTATGACTATGAAAAGGGGGAGTAAATCTCAGAGGGGTAAGTATTGGCAAAGATTTATTAACAATAGAAGTGGATGCTTTGCCTGGTAATGGAGACCTGACTTTAGTAGGAGGAAAGCTCCTAGTTCATTGGAGGTGAGATGGTGAAGGAAACATATCAAAATTACTTTGCTGTACCAACTCGAATACAGGGTCAAAAATACCTCTAGCCCTTTGGCTTCGTGTATAGCGTGGATCTACCAGAGTGTAGAAAATCAAAAGAACTGGCACTACTTTAGCTTGAAACTTGAGGCTTTAAACTGCACGTTCTTCTAAAGTGGGATAAATAGATAAGGATATAATGATAATGGGTAAGACACAGGTGATGTTTCAATCTGAAGCTTGAGGCTCCAAATTGCACAAAATTATTACATCCCTAGCAGAGTCACAAAAAACTATTGGGTGAATATTTTGTCAACCACCTAATAGGTGAGCAAAATAGGTCTCTTCAACCATAGCATAGGGAGATTGGTCAGCCAGATGTGTAGGTTTACTACATCAACAGGGGAAAAACCTCTCCTCTCATTAAGGGGAGGTTACCTATAAGTATGAGGCACTATATACTATAGATATAAGCAAAAAATAACACTCAGGGGTAGGATACACCATCCATCTCTCTTCTTTCAGAGATGATGTTCACAAACAAAGGACATTGGGGAATGATGGGGAAAGACCAAAAATATCTGTGCATGCGAGATGTTTCTAGAAGGTGAAGCCATCTGCCAGGTGGACATCAGAGAGCGTGAACATTCAATGGTGTGACCTATTTCTCTGCATTGAGAAAAGTAAATGGACAGCTACACATGTATCGAGAAGAAGACGAAGCAGCCCATACTCTAAGAGGAGGCATTTGAGATGAATTAATAGGCCACAGCTAACACTGACACCTGATTCTAGCATAGTTTCATGGATAGAATTTAAAATGCATTGAAGGCATTGAATGCAACATGATGTGTTACTGTTCCCAAGTCTTTCTTAGAAAGCTATATATTGGACTCTCTCTTATTATTTTAAGGGGAGATCTTCTCATTACCAGAAGCAAAACTCTACCCAAATTGAAAGGTGGATACTGAGACTTTGAGCTCAGATTGTTGTTCATATTATTTTATCTGAATGAGAAAGCAAGTTACTTGCAGACTTTGTGTTGTTATAGCTTGTGCCATTATAGGAGATTGTTCTTATTTCTGTCTTCTAGATGCATTCTTGTATATTTAATCTAACAAGCAGAACTTGTGGAAATGATAAGGAAGATGTCCTAAAACCAATTACTTTTAGAATTTGTGCTGACATAATTGTTTTCAATGTGTGTTTTTAGTTTCTTTCTGTGTAAAGGACTTTGGGATGACTTTGTGCCCCCATTGTTCTTCGTGTTTCACTCTTGGGTAGTCAAGGTGGAGAATTTATGCTGCATCTTAGATTGTTGATTACTTTGTACTCTATTACTGGTTACTTGTCACATACATGAAAGAACTCCTACTGTTCCCTGCAAGAACACTTCTGAAAGAAGAGAAGTTCTTTCAGTGTTTTCACCAAGATTTTCTCCTTTATTTGTGAAAATCATCTCTAAAAGAAGAGATATGGATGGTGTATCCTACCCCTGAGTGTTATTTTCTGCTTATATCTATAGTATATAGTGCCTCATACCTATAGGGAACCTCCCCTTGATGAGAGGAGAGATTTGTCCCCTATTGATGTAGTAAACCTGCACATCTAGCCGAGCAATCTCCCTATGCTATGGTTGAAGAGACCTATTTTGCTCACTAGTTAACTAGTTGACAAAATATTCACCCAATAGTTTTTGGTGACTCCACTATTTTTAGAAACAAGGTATAATGGGGCTCGACAGACGACACTTAGCAGTGTCCACTGGATCCTGAGAAAAGCATAGGAGAAGCTTGAATTTGACTTCCACAGGGACGTCACTGGTTGCTTGGCGCTTCTTTTCTATAGAGTCCATAGTTTTAAGCTCGCGGAGTCTGTAGAAACGTATCTACTGAGTCCCTTAGCGATTTTTTAAAAAAAATAGAGAATTTGAATGCTTAGAACAACTTTTTGAGAAGGGAAGAGATAATTTTAGCCATGGAGGACCAAAATAGCTCATATGTTGTTCCAAAAATGAGTGACATTTTTGGGGAATAACACCCCTAAAAATGATAAGAACATGCTTCTAAATCCCAAATTAGCTTACATCCATCTAGATGAACTTTTGTCCACATCCAATAATCCCCATATAAAAGCATCCACACACTTCGCAATCAAATATAAATTTTGTGGACAATATGAAATTACAAATTCCTTCCACATTGAAATACTTCAACTATTCCAAAAAACTAGTGGTAGGCCTAACATGTTATGGAGAAAGAAATTTGATTTATATAAAGTAGGCTCTACATTTTCCAAGAATGGTATTCTCAGTAGTGAATAAATAAAATGGCCTGAGAAATCATGGTTTTATGGTGATGGAATAGCTTCATGTTATAAAAAACAAATATCCTATCACTAACAATATATTTAAAAGGGTGAATTACAATGTTAAAGGCTTGGGGGCCAAAGAACAAGGAATTGTTAAGCCTATCTCATCTACTCAACATGAAATAGATCATGTCATTGGATATAAACCATTTGGAGAGGACTCCCCTGATCTTAAAAGTGATACAACTATAATGTCTAATGCCCAATTTACAGATAATGACATAGAGTCCTTTTGTAACATATATGATGAGCTCATAGATACAAACATTTTTAACATAGTAATGTCCTAACCATTCATTTAGACTTTCATTACCCTGACCTCATTGTCTAGGACCAATAGGATCACATACCTTTGGATGTTTTTCAGAACAATGAGGGAATTACAAAAATTTTGGGGCTTAGAGATGGTTTCCCACTTGAAGACCATAAGATAGGAATTGAAATCAATTTAGACTCTACTAATTACTTTGAGTAGTAGGTGGCCTGCCTTAGTAAAAAAATAAACAAAATAAAAAATTAATGTCCTATGGGAAAAACCTTTATGAGATGTTATTGGATAGTATAAAAAGTAAAAATAAAGACATGTTCATTAGTAAAAACCTTTCTAAGGTGCCAATGGATGGGGAAGTCCACTTTTTGATGGTAGTTTAGTAACAAGAATTAAATATCTTAAAATAAAAATAAACAATGATGGGAAATAATAAATGAAGAGTAGAAAAAGAAGAATAACTCCATCTGAGACTTTGAAAGATAATATTTTATTAAACAAATGCGCTGATTACTTCTTTTCTATTCTTTTGATTATATAAGATTTTCAATTTCCTCTTTGTATATTCCTCTTATATGACTAATTGAATCCTTGTTGACACTTAATATACTTATTTTATCTTTTATTACAATTAATAACAAGTCCCTATACCCTTGCAAACACTCACCCAGACTAAAATAGGTGTCTCATCTTGAAACACATAAAGACCCTAAAAATTCAAATTTTTAAACTTTTATTCCAATTACAAACATATTTGAAATAGACTACCTAATGACTCCCACCTATTCTCCATGGCCTCTTGTTGGAGCTCCATTCCATTCTACAACTAACTACTCTAAAAACTCCAAATACATTTACAATATTACAAATTTGTAAATACTTGACATGAAACTTTTTCAAAGTTAAATACATGTGTCCATCACCAAATTCGAATGATACTTAGCAACCATCACGAAAAAATGAATAATTATGTGCCAGTATATCCTATTCAGAAGAACCACCTTATTTGTGGCCTCTACCATACCCTTGGATCCATTACTATACATTACCTATTTGGGAATAACGTTTCACAATACAACTCTTATCGACTTCTATAGGTGAATTCCTTTCTATTCTAACATGCTCCACCTGTGGTAGAGAAGATATAGTACTGATTCTTCATAGATAGGTTTAGAAATGTATATCCATCCTAAAAGTAGGCTTCTGTTATGTCACATACAACCACGTGTTCCCATATATTACGAACCAAAACCTCTTCATAACTTTATGAGTAGGGAAACAATTACCGTAATTACTACACCAAATAATATGGCCATGACCATGCTTGTTGCGCGAAGTCCATAAAAGTATGCTTGGACACCATAGTGGCTTCCTTATTCATATCCATCATTGATGACTGATGATACATTTCCTGGTCTTTGTGTGTCTACAACTGCTAGTTTCTGTTACCAATGCCTTCATAGTTTCTGGTGTATCATATAAGCCAGCATAAAAATAAATTCCATGTATTACGACCTTATATAATCCTTCTTCTTATTAATCTGAAGGTTTGTTGTTAATAAGTCTACACCAATACTTTATTTGTACTGGTTACTGAATCTCTTGGTCGCATATTAATTCAATAAAGATGTCTCTATGTCGCCGAGAATAATAATCTTGAATAAAATATGCCTGCAAGACGCCATTATTTACATCCCTAGTCTGAAAAAAATGACTATGTAAAATTTACTATAATTTTATTTAGCAAGGCAGACAAAATAATAGTGTTTTCTATTTTGTTTTACTCTTCTCATCGTCGCTCATAGTTGTTTCTTCCCCACTCCACGTGGTGGGGTGTGTCCAAATTGATGTTTTTTCCCTACTTGAAATAATTCCATTGATAGCCTCTTGCAGATTCGTGACAACAAAGATAGCTTCTCCTTCAATGGTACCATCGTTTGAATCCTGTGAAGGCTCATCTGTACCCTCTTGAAAATAAATAGACCTAATTATGCCAAATAATATCAGTTCTTCCCATTTGAATATATGTCGATAGTTCATCTCATCCAAAGTCAAGAGCATTATGGCCATGCGGCGGATATGACTGTGCATGCACTACACTCTCCACATCTCCCTTATTTTGCATGTCATATTCTTGGCTGCATTTGACATATTCCACCCATGGATGAATATGTTAGAGTGGATGATCTGCAAGCGACTTTACAAGATGGTTTAGATACTTTATTTCATAGGTCATATTCTTGGTAGAACCTCAGGTGCTAGACAAGATTATTACGTAGGCCATACTGTCCCACCAACTTCAACTTTGCATCCAACTGCTCCTTCTCATAAATGTCACTTCTGATATGTCTCTTACAACCATTACATTGGACCATCCATAGAATAAGCTATTGAAAAACACTGCACAAGTACTCAATATCTATTTGGTGCATATCTTCGAGACCTATGTACTCTTGATAACATCCACATTGTTGGTGATAGTTTAGCAACAAGAATTAAATAGCCTAATACAACAATGAATAGAATAAGAATAATAATAATTCCATTTGAGACCTTGAAAGATAATATTTCATTAAACAAATGGCATGATTACTTTTTTGTTAATTTGATTATATAAGCTTTTTAACTTTTTTTTGGTTATTCCTCTTACATGATTATTTGACTCCTTGTTGACACCTAATATACTTATTTTCTCTTTTAGTACAATTAATAACAAGTCCCTATACCCTTTTTAGCACAAATCTGTTCACAAAGATGCATAGAGTAATAGAATCATCCACATCATCTTTGATTCATATGTTAGTTCTAACGATTAGTGCATATTTGAACAAGTGGTCCAATATTTTCTACAAACATTCAATGATTGGCCATTGCCAAAAATGAGCGATTTTGATTCTTCTTATATGGGTGAGCTCAAAGAACCAATTGGGCCACAATCAGAGGAAGACAATCAATTCCCTTTAGTACCTAATTTTTTTGAGGATGCTTCCACATTGCTTGTGGAGGACACCATTGATGTCAACCTTAGCACCAAAGATAATCCACACATCATTAAGCTTGGTCCATCTTTTATTGAAGATGAGTGTGATCCCATTATCATAATTCTCAAGGATTTCATTGATATTTTTTCATGGTATTATTTTTACATGCTTGGATTAGACCCATCCTTAGTCGGTCATCATCTTAGGTTGCATCTAAATGCCAAGCCTCTTAAGCAAAAACTACAAAAGATGCATCTGTGTATTGCCATTTTGGTCAAGAAGGAACTCAATTTTTTTTTTGAATACAAGTTCATTATACCTATTTATTATTCATAATGGATCTATAACATCATCTCTATCAATAAGAAACCCTTTGAAATCTACATTTGCACAAATTTCAGAGACATCAACAAGGCTTGTCCAAAGGATGATTTTCCATTCCCAACATTGATATGATTGTTGAATCCACAATAGGGTATGAATTTTATTACTTATGGATGGATTTTTAAGATACAATCGACTCAAAATAACCCCTAAAGGCCAACATAAAATAGTGTTCACTACCCCATGGAGAATTTTTTTATTAGGTCATGCCTTTTGACCTGAAGAATGTTGGTGCTATTTATCAGAGAGCCATGAATGCTATCTTACACAACATGATACATGATATTGTGAAATATTATGTGGATGACATCCTCGGTAAGTATAAATTAAGAACAAACCATCTAATTATTTTGCATAACATATTTGAATGACTTTGAGAGTCCAAAGTCAAATTAAATCCTAATAAATGTGTATTTGGCATCACATCAAGAAAATTGTTGGGTTTCATTTTTTCTAGGAAAGGTATTGAAGTGGACCCATCTAAATTCAAGGTCATAACATAAATGATTCCACCATCCAATCTAAAATAATTATGTATCTTGCAAGGAAAAATTTAGGCAATTTACCAATTCATTTCACAGCTTGCAGACGATTGTCATCCCTTCACACATATATTGAAAAAAGATACTCCATTCCAGTGGAATAAAGATTGTCAAGATGAATTTGATCAAAGAAAATAATATTTGGTTAATCCACCAGTGTTGTCCCATCCAACACCAAGAAACCCATTTTTACTTTACATATCAACTACCAGCATGTTTTAGGGCACTTTTGGTTCAACATGATGAAAATTATAAAGAATGAGAAGTATATTACTTGAGAAGGACATTAGTTTCCTATGAACATAATTATTCACCTCTTGAAAAGGCATGTTTATTAGTAGTTTTCACCTCCCAAAATTTGTGACACTACATGCTCAATAATTGGACCATCATCATTGTAAAAGTTGATCCACTCAAGTATCTTCTATCAAAGTAACATTGATAGGTCTTATGGACAAATGGATTGTGTTTCTAAGTGAATTTGAAATTAGATACACCAATGAGAAATCTATTAAAGGGTAGATCTTTATTGATCAATTAGTAGAAGCTCTATTAGTAAATACACAACCATTAACATTTGGGTTTCCAAATGAGTCCAGTTTTTCCATTGAAGAATTAAAACACTAGAAGCTTTATTTTTATGGGTCATACACATCATGCAACTTAGGTGTAGGTGTTTTATTTATAACACCACAAGATATCATCTCAAAGGATTTTCACATCAGCTTCCCATGTACAAATAACATTACAAAGTATGAGGCTCTTCTTGTAAGACTTTGCATTTCCATTCAATGGGAGATTCAGTGCTTGTCAGTCTTTAGTGATTCTTAGTTAATCATAGATCAAGAAAATGATCAATATGAAATAAAATATGGAAAAATCATGCCATAAAAATCCATGGCATAGTCTTAACCAATATTTTGAGCACATAAATTTTGAGCAAGTAACAAGGGCCAATAAAAGATCAATATATGCCATGGATAATATTGGTTCACTTCTTGAAATGTCCTCAAATATCCATCAATATCAGTTCTTGATTGAACAACTCATCATCCCCACAAATGATAATCCATAATATGAAATGTTATGTGAGATCATTATAACAATATTCACATCTACATTTGTGATCACATCCTCCCAAAATAATTATCACATAACCAAGGCAAATCCTTCATTAATAATACATCTTGATATACCCTATTTGAAGGCATGCTCTACCATAGAGGCTATGATGGAACCCTAATCTATTTTTTAAATTTGAGAGATGTTTATTTAGCCATTAATAAGTTCACAATGGGATTTTTATGGCCCATGCTAGTGTAATTTTCCTTTCTAAGAAACTCCTTCACAAAGGATACTATTGGCTAACTATGGAAACTGATGCATGTGCATATGTAAAAAAGTGTGTTGCTTGCCAGAAGCATGGTAACTTGATTCACACTCCATCATAAGCATAGTATCCAATTAAAAATCCTTGGCCATTTTCAACATTGGGAATAAATATCATAATGAATATAAACCCCACTTCATCTAACAGTCATCAACACATCCTAATTGCTACCGAGTATTTTAATAAGTGGGTTGAGGTAATCCCTCTCACTTATGTAACTAGGAAAAAAATATCCAAATTTATTTTTAATCATAAATTTTTTTGGTATGGCATTCCATCCACCTTAATTTATGATAATGAAAAAATCTTTAAAGAATAAGGATGTTAAATCCCTCTATTCCCAATGCCATATCTGACATAGATGGTCCACTCCTTATTATCCACAAGGCAATGGCCAAGGTGATTTATCCAACAAAAAACATCATTAAAATCCTTAGAAGGATTGTTAATGATGTTGTCCATGGTTGGAATTTATAATTATTTATTGCCTTATGGACTTACCTAACCAATACCGACACTCCCCCAGGTGCTACACCCTATTCCCTAGTCTTTGGATCAAAAGAAATTATACCTATTGAGACCTAGTTACCCTCCTTAGGTATTTCATTATAGGATGTTGTTGATGATGAGGATTATAGGGTTATAAGGCTCTAAGAACTATACCTCCTTGATGAGAAAATATTGACAACACTAAATCATCTCAAAGCTTATCAAAGAACACCGCACCATAACTATAACAAGAAAATCAAATCTTTAAGATTTTTAAGTTGGTGACCTTGTGATTAAATAAAATCAAAATAACACAAATTTATATTGGGAAAATAAAGTCAAATTTGAGCCTAATTGGTTAGGTCCATACATCATCATTGCTAAGTATGATTATGGTATTTATGAATTGGCCATTGAATATGGAAGAGAGATACATGATCCCATGAATATCATGCACATCAAGTGTTTATATGCTTGATGTCCATCCAAAAAATAAAAATAATATAAAAAATATCAAAATATCAAAAAAATTAAAAGAGAGAGAAATAATTCATTCAAAGGTGAAGACCATTTTTATGGAATCTTGGGTAAATACCATGGTGAAATCCAATTTTTTGGTGTCATACGTAAAATTTCATTCTCTATGAGTACCCTTATTCTTTGGGGTAGGTCCACATCCTTCCATTTCCCTTCATCCAATACATATCATTGTCCAACAAACCCTTCCCCATTTTGACCTTGGTGGTGATTTACAACTACTATATGATGCAACAAGTTTTGATAGATTAGAGTGTAGAAACTTATTTGCAATAAAATATTAGTGTGACACAGGGGGAATCTTCCCTATCTTTTAATCTTTGGATATCAATTTTGGCTGCATCCATTTATTCATCCTTCACATCTCACATCCATTTCCACAGATATGTTATTAAGAGTTTATTTTCCCTTTGTTATTAGCTCTTACACACATCACTTTATGAAAACTCCGTTGTATATATTTATTCCAAAAATATAAAAACATTAGATAATCCAAAAATTAAAAAATCATAAATGGTCAAAAATATCCAAAATAGATATAAAGCTACAAATACCGAAACATCAAAAAAATACAAACACAAAATACCAAAAATAGTGATATAAAGCCACAAAACCTAGAGTTATCATGAGCACTCTTGTTTTAGGTTGGGCTTAAATCTATGATCAATTTGAACCAATATCATAGTTACCTCATTGGGAACATTTTTTTCACATCCTTTCCCTTGAATGTGTCTTGCTTGGGGGCACCATTTAGTTATCATATCATTTAGCTTTCACATGAGGATTTTTAATTGAGATGCTTTCTTTTTCTTTTATTTTTAGGTTTGTGCATTTGCTTGCTTTATTATTTTTATGTTTTTATTGTTATTTCTTGACTCAATACATATGCATCAATATGGTCATCATAATTTTCCCATATCATGGTTATTTATTGTGCTTGTACTTGATTCCATCCATCGACATATGACAACAATGTTATCTTGATTTTTACATATTAAGATATGTTTTGTCATTTATCTATTGTATCAGGGGTAATTCCTTATGCACATTATGGCCAAGTCATCATGGTTTTTTATATCATGGTGCACACCATTATGTGCTACATAAAAAATTAGGTTGTAATGTATATGAAGAGGCACATTAAAATGGTAGTATATTATCCTTGCAAAATATATCCATCCCTTAACATATATTTTAAAATCTAATTAGTTTGTCCATATTAAAGAAATTAAATGCAAATTAATATCAATCATAATCTATTCTATTCTTCACATATTTACTCCCCTTTGGGATAACTACATTGGTATGAGGTCCATTCAAACTACGTAGTAGTGCTCAATTACATGGTGTTTTTGATGTAAGCTTAACCATTCTTATTATAATACTCACCATTCCTTTCCATACCTAATAATTTCAACCCATTCCTCCTCCATAATAATTTTTTCACTCTATCAATACCCATCACCTCATCCCTTTTGGCTTGTCAATCTTTTTTAATCACCCATATAGTTGTTAATATATTTTAACAAGATGATTGACAACCCTCCTCATATCATGCCTCCATCTCTGTTAGGTGAACCCTTTGACATTTTCCATTCCATTTTCATCCTCAAATCCACTATCTAGTCTTCCATTTGGCTCATCACCTTCCTTACCATCAATTTTTCTATCAATTTTTAGTTGATCACAATACCACCTACTTCTTCACTCTCTTATCATCCTATTTGCTTCCTTATTCCACTCTTTTTATCTCCCATTTCCATTTCATCTATGTGTTTCCTTATTATTTATTTTCATCACCAATACATTTTATCCTTGTTCTAATTTACACCTCTTTTCACTTCTTTCTTTTCCTACCACATCTCTCATCATCTTGTTCCCTTGCATGATAACTATCATTCTTTCCCATTTACTTTCAATTCCCTAATCTAACTATTTGTCACTACCATCCTCCCAACCTCATCTTTTGTATTTTATTCTTCATCTCATTTCTCCATTTCATTTCATTTTTATCATCTTCCCTATTTGTACTTGGTTTTCTTTCCAAGTTGCATAGCAATTATTCTTCCCAATAATAGGTCCTGTAAGGGTTTTTATCCCTTTAGAAGACATCCATAATTATCCTTTTATTCATATCTAAGTAAGCACTTGTACTTAGTATAAAATGATTCTTAACCCTCAACATCATTTTTATTTGTGACCTCATTATATTCATATCTTCCTTCATCTCAACATCAGCATCAACACTAGTTGATCATTATGTCTCCCATTTTGCTACTCTCACATGGATTTTAGTAATCCAAACTATGGTGAATCTGAGAGTTTCATATTTTCCATATTTTTCATCTTGCATTTTTTTATTTTATCCCCTTTAAGGATATTTATCCTTTGATAAACCTTCCTTTATGAATCTTTATCCTTTGATAAGACTTACATAATTTCCCTTTCATTCTTATCTAAGTAAGAACTCATACTCAGTACTACCTAGTTCCTCAACCTCACCATCATCCATTTCTTTGAGATTTTGTTATCCTCTTCATCATATTATAATAAAAAATTAGTGTGTGAAAATTGGATTGTATCTCTTTTACATCCATACTTACCAATTTTCTCCACTTATTATTTCAATTCACTAAATTTGATTAGGTTCGTTGCTTGATACATCTACATCTTACATCTCCATATTTCCACATGTTGTGCATGGAAATATTTTTTTATTATTCCAATCTTCTTTTCCCAATTACTAACCTATATTCAAATCTAATTTACCTTAATTTCATACCATGGGTTGTGTTCTTCTTAGTGAATTTTGTCATTTTCTATAATAGAATTCATGCCCCACTAGGGTGAAGTAAGTTCATAATCCTTGTGTGAATTTTATTTCTTCAATAACTCATAGGTCAAGGTGTCAAGACAATGTCCATGTCCCATCAATATTAATAACCATAATTATACCTCAAAACATCATCACATCATCCTTCCATCATTATTTCATTACTTTGGGGCATCCTCATGTGCCTATTTTTTTGACTTCTTCATTCTCTAAATATTCATTGTACCATTTGCACATACGTTTGCATCAACCTATCACACATTTGAAATTTACATAAATTTGATCATTAATATTTAATTAAATCACTTAACTCCTAAAACAATAATTTTAATCCAAACTCATATATTTCACCTTACTTAGGGCACATCAAATCTTATAGATTATCTTGAGAGGTATCCTTCCCAAATATACTCTGCTTAGGGGAAACCAATTCATCACTATCATAACATTAAAGAAGATGAGAATTATATAAATTGAGTTAATTTAATCCATAGGTAAATATAATCCATTTATAGTAATAAATCCCTAAAGGGAGAACTAAATTTGGCTTCAGGTCCTTTTAGACCATGTAGGTAGCTTTCAATTACATGGGGTTTTTAAATTTAGCTTTACCATTATTCCTTCCCATTACCCTTCCCCTCATATCATATTTAGTTTGTGTAATTGGTTAAAAAATTTATATATGGATAAAAATCAATTAATAAATTATCCATCTAGGATAAAAAAATTCACCTTGCTTGGGGAAAATCAAGCTTGTAGCTCCATCATTGGGATTAGTCATTCCCTAATTTGCCTTGCTTGGGGAAAGTTAAGTACACAACTTTGTCAAGATATTTTTCCCACATCCACCCTATTTGGGTTAAATTAAAATGTGAGACTTGTATCAAGATGTATCCCTTTGAAATCCATCCTACTTGGGGTAAGTCACTTCTTCATCATTGATACATCAAAGCTTGTAAGGATTAGCTCAATTAGGTTAACTGCGTACACAAATTAATCTCATCATTAAATCTTATATACCCACCTATTATCTATTCACCCACCCATTGATTATTCCATTATATATTCTTTCTTTCTTTTTCAAGATCCCATCCATATATTTCAACTTCACATGTCCTCTCGAGGGGGAATAATCCATCACATTCTTTCATCATCATCATCTAATTTTTTATCAATCTTTTTTCAGATTTTTATTTATTTGAAAATTTATTATTCCACTCATAATGTCTCAAAATATCTTATCAAATAGCGGGAAAATGTAGACACATAAAATTGAACATTTGATATCAATTCTAGGTAATCAATCTTCTATTGACACTAACATCCCTAGCCTTCACTATCCATCACCCCCTAGCCAATTAATTCATTTGCTCCATAACCACCTCCAATCCCATTAAATTTGAATCATATTACATGAGTTAATTAATATAAATTAATTAACTAATGTTTACCTAATTCCATGGATTTTAAATATCCATAATTATTAAAATAGAAAAATCAAATAATCCCCATAGCATAACATCATCTTCCACCCCTTTCATTTTCCAAGTTTCATTGATGTCATAAGCTCTACCTATCCTCCATCATTTTAATATTATAATTCAAAGATTCCCCTCTCCAAGTTTTAATGATGTCATAGACTCTACATGTTCCCCATCATTTGAATTTTATAATTTACATATTCCTATCATCAAGTTTCAATTATGTCATAGGCTCCACCTGTCCCCCATTATCTAAATTTTATAATCCAGAAATTCCTCACTCAAAATTTAATAATCCACCTCAAATTTCACTAACCTCCACTATCAAATTGAATAATCCTATTTAATCTTCCATGCGTCTAATGTCCCAACCTATGTCCCACTCCTAAGATTCCCACTAAACAATTTGATAATCTTTCATCAATTCAGTCATCCTCCATCATTGATATCCAACCAAAATCAATGGTTCTCAGTAATAAAACAAAATTTATAAAAGGGGCCATTCTCCACCATTTCCACTAAGTTTAAAATATACAATGAAGTGTTGTCCAAACACTATCCATCAAAGCTTTAAATAATCAATCCAAACATCAACATTACAAAGAAAAGTGTCGTCGAATTATCAACATGCCTCGATCAAAACTTTGCAACTACAATCAATAATTAATCCTTGTAACATCCAATCTAAAAATAGTAAGTGAAGTTATGTTATTTGGAATTTTTAATCTTCCCTTATTTGATTTATTTTTATATATCTCATCTAAAGTACATTTGAATGTATTTCATTAGTTTTCAATCGATTTTAGAATTATAACATTTGAATAAATTCCTTTTTATGTTATAGTGAGTTTGATATTGAGTATTTTAATCAGAAAGCTATAAAAAGGAATTATTATAGACACATTAATAGAAACACCATTAACAAATATATAACCTTTGACCACAAACTTTCTTAATGAGGATATTTTTTCCTTGTATTAATCATGAAGAATGTAAACTATATTTTGATGGATATTTCACCAACCATGGCTTAGGGGTAAACATTTTTCTCATCACTCACAAGGTGATCTTATTCTGAAAGAATTTCAAATTGGATTTACTTGCATCAATAATATAATAGAGAATGAGACCCTTGTTTCTAGTCTAAAACTATACATTTAGTGGAACATATAGTATCTCCTAGCTGATGTGGATTCAAAACATCATCATCAACCAAGTCAATGATGAATACCAAGTAAACTATGATAAGATCATTCTTTATAGAATAATGGTAGATGATTTGAAACTATAACTAAATGCACATATAATTTGGTCAATTTCCTCATGTAAATAATAGAGTAGATGATGATATGGATATAATCAGTTCCCTTCTTGACATGAATTTAGATTCCAGTCATAGTCAATTATTTGTTAAATAATTGATGATTCTAGCTTATGACATTCCTGAATCTAAAATGGTATATGAGATAATTGGTCCTAATTCACATTGGTATCAATATATTTAAACATACCTTCATGATAATTTTATCTATCCAAACATGTCTCAAAACCATAATAAATTATTCCTCTAACATACTTCCCACTTCACAATCCTTCGTAATACCCTATATCATAGAGGCTAGATGGAACTTTTTTATGATGTCTAAACTATGATGAAGTAGACTTAATTATTAAATAAGTTTATGATAGTATCTATGGTGCACAACCAATTGGAATAGTACTTTCTAACAATCTTATTATAATCAAATATTATTGTCCTGCAATGGAAATTTATTCCTATCAATATGTTAAAAAGTGTCCCTTGTCAAAAACACGATGATCTTATCCATGCTCCATCTCAAACATTTTAGACCATTTCCATACCATGGTCTTTTTCCTCATAGGGGTTAGACCTCATTGTTAAAATCAATCCTAATTATTATGATGGCCATAAGCACATAATTACTACTACTAAATACTTCACCACATGGGTGGAGGCCATTGTCCTTACCTACATGATAGGCAAATAGATCTCTAAGTTTATCTTGAACCAATTCATTTTCCATTACGGTATTTCAATAATAAAGATGTAAAATACCTTCACCAAACCTATCGCATAAAACATAAATTATCTACACCATATTATCCTCAAAGAAATATTCAAGTAGAGGCATCCAATCAAAATATTCTTAAAATCCTCAAATGTATTTCCAATGATGATGGTCATGATTGACATTTGTAGCTTTATTCTAGTCTATGAGATTAGAATATGAAAACTCAAAAACCTATGGGGGTAACCCCATATTCCCTTGTCTATAGAACTGATTCTATATTACCATTTGGAATCAATCTTCCTTCGTTATGAATCTCCTTACAAGACTTGGTCGATGATGAAAAATATTGTACATACCAACTACATGAGCTTTACCTTTTACATGAGACAATAACTATGTGTCCTCAATCATTTGTAAGACTATAAAAACTACCTTTGTCATAGTTATAATAGAAAATAGAGCTATGGATTTTGAATTTAAATATCTTTTTCTTAAGGAAAATCAATGGAATAAAAATGTTGATCACAAAAAGAATGGAAAATTTGAACCTAATTGGTTTAGTCTACATGTTGTCATTGTCAAGTATGGATCTAGTGCTTATAAACTAACTACTAAATATGATGAATATATTGATGATCACATGAACATAATGCATCTCAAGTATTCCATGATTAAATAGATATAGTGTTTTTGTCTATATGTTTGTTTTTAAGTAAAAAAGAGAAAGAGAAATAATTTATCCAAAAGTGAAAACCAATCTTATGGTGCTTTAGGCAAGTACCATGGTGAAAACTAATTTCTGGCACCATTTATAAACCATTGTATATATACACCCTAGTTAATTGGGGGAATCCACAACATCCATAACATATCATCCATCATATATCCCATATATATCCACATTCTATTTCATCTTTGTCACCTATGACATTTTAGTCTAGGGTTTGATCTTGGTTGCCAGGTTCATACAACTTTGATTCATATTTTGGAAACATCTTGTATATATATATGTGAATTCCATGTCACAATATTTAGATAATCACTCACCAATCCATATTAAAATCCATCCATAATAAAAATGCCCTTTCATTCTAAATATCTAGAACTAGTTTTTTCTTATATACATAGTTTGATCATCCATCCTTAAAAATCCACAAAGTCTTAAAAAATACAAAATTACAAAAAAAGAAAAAAAAAAAGACAATCCAAACACCATTTGTCATTAGTATTATTACCCTTATCCTAACTTATGAAAATTATATTTCACAGGGTCATCATTATCAATAAATCCTCATATGCCAAAGGGTTTATAATATATTGGACATAATAAAAATATAATTATTTTTATAGTTGTTTTACTTATGCTTGTAAATTTATTCAGTTACTTACTTATTGTATAATTATTTAATATATTTTCCTTGATTTAATTATTTGTTGTATCTATCACTTATTTTATCATTTTCTTTGAACAATCATTCATTTGTTTTATTTTGATTCAAATTCACTATGCACATTACAAATGATCTTACTGTGATCTTCCATATCATGATGAATTATGTGTTGAACTTGTGAATATAGCAATCCATACATGTATTAAACAATATAAATCATGTTTTTTCCATACCATTGGTGCATATTATCATGTGCAATATAAAAAATAAGCTTTCTCAATTCATGTTTGCAATTATGTTAGATATCATGTTGAAAATATTATTAGAACTCCATGCAAATCCTACAAAAAGTAGCTATTGACCTATCTCATTCTCCTAAATGAATTTTCACATCCATCCCATAATGATGCTAACAAAAATACTCACATGTATCAAATATAAAATGCAAAAGAGATAATATAATAACATGTACATCCATCTATCCATTTTCATAAACCATAATAAAACATCCATACAACATAACTTTTGATCATTTCCATACATAATCACATGTTAAAATGAATTGTGTGTGTGTGTGTGTGTGTGTATCTCTATAACACACACACACACACACACACACACACACACACACACACACACACACACACACACACACACACACACACACACACACACACACACACACACACACACACACACACACACACACACACACCGTGCATGCACGCGCGTGTGCACACACGCACACGCACACACATGCACACAGACGCGCACACACACAAACACACAAACACACACACACACAAACACACACACACACAAATGTGTGTGTGTGTGTGTGTGTGTGTGTGTGTGTGTGTGTGTGTGTGTGTGTGTGTGTGTGTGTGTGTGTGTGTGTGTGTGTGTGTGTGTGTGTGTGTGTGTGTGTGTGTGCGCGCGCGTGCGTGCGTGCATGCGTGCGCGCGCGCGCGTGTGTGTGTGTGTGGATGTATGCATGCATGTATGTATGTGTGTGTGTGTGTGTGTGTGTGTGTGTGTGTGTGTGTGTGTGTGTGTGTGTGTGTGTGTGTGTGTGTGTGTATATATATATATATACATATATATACATACATACATATAGACACACACACACACACACACACACACACACACACATAGTGTTTACATCAGTACATCTCATAATATCATGTATATATATCATATCAATCTCAACTCTCACTTTGTCCCTCTGTAGGGGTGATATTGGACTAGAACATTTTGGTGTACTATGTGGAGGACCCATGATGTCTTGAGATTAATAGCATATAAAATAATCTAATGTTGTCTTACATACTATCCTACTCACCAATATTGATCTCCTCATACTTGAATACTTTATGAATGATGGTGCTTATTTATTTGTGGCCACCACTCCCCTGTATAGACTCCTATAGTAGGATGCCTACTCCATCACTCTCATAATGTTTGATAGGGCCTTAAGCTAGCTCGATATAATCAATATCTCTCTAGATCTATATTGATCAATCCATGTTACATCTCAATTTCTATGATATCTTTATGATAACCATGTCTCATCCTCTATATGTGTACCCACATCATGGGTCACCGATTCTTCCTCTCTAATCTAAACCTTTGTTGTTAATCGATCCATATTAGCATATAGTCTAGTTATCTTTGTAGCTCTTGAAGCTCCCTCCACTTCATCTCTCAGTAGGCCTTAATATCTACTTTCTTAGCTCTGATATCTTATTGTAACCTCTCAATCAAGGCCTTGTCCTCCATTAACCAAATCAATCCTAATATCCTTGCTCCATCATCTCCAATTATGTGACACTCTAGTGATATCTACATCATTGTGTCCTCTCTATATCCCTCTTTCTCATTATCAATCATAATCATAGGTGTAACTCCTCCTGATACATATCCTTTGGTATCATTTTCCTACACCTCATCCATGTGTACATACTCAATCCATACATCCTCACCCCTATCTCCATCACCACCACCAATTTGTCCTTCATATTTTGGCATAACTACCTGAATAGGTACCATATGTTGTATTATCCTTTGTCATCATACCCTAAAATCCCTTTGTAACCATTCCATATATGTCCCCACCCTTTAATAAGGAACTATTAATCTAAATAGATGCATGTGATCCCACCTTTATTTGTAGACCTAAGTCATCCTCACATCTACTATGTCTCTCCTCAGCTGATATGGTACCATCTACAGATGTACCCAACTATGCTCTACCATTCTCAGGTCTATAACTGACCCCCACTATGGCATATCCCATACTTCCTATACAAAAACATGCCACCCTACTGGCATATCTTGTTATATGCCAAACTATATCAAACTATGTGTGTGTGTGTGTGTGTGTGTGTGTGTGTGTGTGTGTGTGTGTGTGTGTGTGTGTGTGTGTGTGTGTACATGATATTATGAGATGTATTGATGTATTGATCAATACATAATTACATCTCATAGTATCATGTACATATACAAATATTATGAGATGTATTGATTTATTGATCAACAATATATATATATATATATATATATATATATATATATATATATATATATATACATCAATCTCAACTCTCACTTTGTCCCTTTGAAAGAGTTATCTCAATGAAAATGTTATGGTGTACTCCATGGAGAACCCATGACATGATGAGATGATTGGCATATAAAACACTCTAATATTATTATTTGTACTATCCTACTCACCAAATATTGATCTCCTCACATTCAAATACTCTATGAATGATGGTGTTTGTTGATCTATGGGAACCACTCCTTCATAAAGGCTCTTATAGTAATATGCCTACTCCATCACTCTCATGATGTCTGATAGGGCCTTAAGTTGGCCCTGTAGAATCAATAGCTCTCTATATCTATACAAATCACTCCATGTTGCATCTCACTCTATATGATATATTTATGCTAACCATGTCTTATCCTCTGTATATGTACCCAAATCATGGGTCACTAATCCCTCCTTTATTCTCTAAACCTTTGTTGTTAATTGATCCACTTTAGAATGTAGTCTAGCTATGTCTGTATCTCTTGGTGTTCCCTTCACTTCATCTCTCTATAATAATATAATATCTACATCCCTAACTTTGATCTCTTTTTTTAGCCTCTCAATCAAGGCCTCATCCTCCACTTTGACTGAATTGACTCTAATAGCCCCACTCCATCATCTCCAATTATATGACTATCTAGTGTTAGCTATACATCACCTATCCTCTCCATCTCCCTCAGCATCATTTGCCTACACCTCATCCATGTTTACATCATCAATCTAAACATCCTCATCCCTATCTCTACCACCACCACTAGTTTGTCTTTGATATTTTTGGGTAACTACATGAATAGGTTCCATTAGTTGTCTTATCCTCCATGGTCATACCCTAAAATACCTTTATAACTTATCCCTTCATGTCCCCACCCTCTAAAAAGAACTATTAATCTCAATTGGTGTATTTGATCCCACCATGCCTTGTGGTGTAAGTCACCCTCACATCTACTATGTCTCTCCTCAGTTGGTATGGTACCATCTGAAGATGTACCCAACTATGATCTACCATTCTTAGGTATATACCTAACCCCAACTTTGGTATATCCTATACTACTTGTATAAAAACATGTCCCTACCAACACATCTTATTGTATGCCAAACTATCACAAATCCTTATCCAAACTATATTTATCTATAATATACTTGTTCTTATCAATAATTTATCAAGGTTTCAAAATAAAGTCCATATAATGTGCATCAAATCCCCACTATAGATCAACATCCGTGTAATATCCAATGGCCCAAACTCATCAATCACCCTCATATAAAAAACACATCCATAAAATGATCCCTCTATGTACCTATAAATTTTTTCCATCTATAATAAAATGGTTCTCCATCTACTCTCTATATCATTTATCCAACTAGCTTCTCAACTGTAATATGTTCCCACTCTCACACCTGCAATAATGTGGATGGGCTTGTGTTATCTCTTACCTTATACATGGCAACATGAAATTATCTATATAAGTGAGCCTAAATACATTATCCCCATGTCAACTTTGTCATAATATCTAAAATTTTAGAAATAACATATAATAGTCCGAGATGAAATAACTTCCCACTCTTGTCTGGTAGCATAATGCTACCAACAAGAATCGTCAACACTAGTGTCAACCCATATGTCTCTTCCAACACCATGCATACATCAAAATCTATACCATAATCTATCATAGATATAATATCATCCCAAAAAACCTTAGATAATGATACCACATGCACATCCTTTCTCTAATACACATTCTCATCATATATTAGGATGTAAATCCTCTACACATTCTCTAGTGTAATGTTCATCTCCCCTATAGGAAACTATAATGTACTGGTCTCTAAGTTTAAATTCTCTACTAATGTCATAATTGGTGCCCTATCACATAGATAATAGGCATATTTTCCATGTAGGACAACCCCAATATCTCTAACACATCCACCTCATAGTCGGTAAATCTCTCCATCAGTCATAAAACACTAAATCACCTCTCCCATGTAATGAGTATTGGTCATCTCTCCTAAACACATCAAAATGATACAATATCAACCTTTTCACATCATAAATCTATCTATAAATATCATCATTTACACTACCATCCATATCATATGACATTTATATCTAACATGATAACAATAATGAATTCATTGTACAGACATATGAATTTGCTACACCTTTTGATGAATTTGTTGTGCCCTCAAAAAATTCACTCTTATAAAAAATTAATTATATGGTATGATGATTTTGTTACATGTATTGACTTTTTAAAAACTTGATAATATATCAAAATGACCAAAAAACATCATGAAGATATCATTTCCCATCACAAACCATTTGTTTCAACTTTAAAATCATCATTTGGAAAACATTGGGTTTATTCTACTTGACTTTACCTAGAATTTATTACACTTAAATGAAAAAATATTAATTATAAAACATCACTTACCAGATCCACATTCCCTTTTAGCCGCTAGTACACTTAGACTCTCTTGTTGTGATGCTTATCCACTAGATACACTCCATTTTCCTCTACATAATCTAAAAATCTAGAGCAAATAAAAATCCTATATGGAAATTCAACCAAATGAATTTCAAATAATGAAAATCACATTACACCCTAGCCATATATATTTATATCTCCCCAGTCAAAGTTTTTCACCCACCCTCATATTCTTTAAACTATTTATACAAATTATTACTTCATTTTCGCTTCATATCATACTACCAATTAATCAGATTACTCACTATCTTCATTTCTAATTACAAATCAATCATGTACATTTTATCACCAAATAATTATAAAATATATTCCTCTTTTATGGGTTGTAACTTAAAAATGATATATATAGCTCCCACATCTACTTCCATGTAACAATATTCATGGGGTAAAATCTAAGTGTGTAACTTATATCGAGATAGATTATTTCTGCATTATATTTCCTAGCAACTATCCGCTTGGGGAAAATCAGTTTACATGTGCCTACAAATCCTACAAGCATTTTATTGAGATTCATAAGTCCATTTCTTGTGGTATCCAATACACCAATTTATCTATCTATTTGTTTAACTCTCCATTTTTCATTCATTTTGAGTGCTTATCCACATCCATTCTCCCTGTAGACCCTTCGAGAGGGCATCATTCATAGTCATTCATAGCCACATGGGGCATATTTTCTACATCGATTTTCACTCTAATTTTCCTTTATTAATTGAAAATGCATTATTTATTCTAGTCACAACACCCTTTCAAATAGGAAAAAACATCTACACATAAATTCTACCACATTTAGTGAAATAATTAACTTTGCTTAAGATCGATACACTAACTCAACCACCATTCCAAATTTGAGTTCTATCCTAAGGCTCACTAACAGCATTTCCCTCTCTTTTTTAAAATAGTTAATTAATCCATATTAATTAATTAATCATATTCACATAATTACATATAACTAATTAAAAATATGTAATTTCTAAGTCACCAAATATCTTTCACATTTATCTAAACCAAGCATTAAGTCATCCAACCACTTTCTCAACCAATTATTGAGTCATAATTGAACCTTTCAACCAACATGGTGAGTCATCTAACAACCTTGACTTAGTAATGAATAAATTTTAACTACTAACTAACTTCCCCCTTATTTCTCAAATACATCAAGAATTATTCTCTTCCACTTGTATGGGGACTCAAATATGACCATCCAAAATTAACATAGTCCAATAAATACATATTCATCACAACCATCTTTATTCTCACCTAAAATATTATAAATGGAAGTTTCATCTTTCAATTTCAACATCCATCGTAAATCCATCAAATTGCTATCAAAACTATGTTGTGAATCCATCATCAATCTATCAAAGTGTTATTAAAAAAATCTTGTGCATTCATAATAAAATCAATAAATTATATCTATATGTTGTTTTGATTCTCTTTACCTTAAATAATAAATTGAGCATCTACATATCGCACTACAAAAACAAATCAAAGATCATCAATAGAGTAAGTGATTTACATTTTTGGTAAGATGGTACATTATAAATGTATTTGCTTTATTTATTTTGATTGAATAATTCTAACTGAAGTTTTAGTTTAGTCTTTAAATTAGTAAGTTAATTATTTATTTAATTTCTTAGCTTGCATAGGTTTTGAAATTATATCTATCGTAAAAGGAAAGAAAAAATAAGGGTCGAACTACAAAGAGTGAGTGATGCTAAAAAAAACTTATAAAGAAACTAGATTCATGAGTCCCATAAATAGAAATACAAACCAACGCAAACAAAGGTAATGTAGACTCATTTGGAGAAGGAATTTTAACCCTCCCAATCCTTCCTAGTTGTTTATACCTTACTCTATGTTTTGATCTTATATACATTTCATTATTTTATATGAAATAGGAGCATATGATTTGTCCAATCCTTCTTGGTTGTTTATTTCTTATTTTATATAAAACAACAATTAGTGTAAACATTAGTTCATACAACATTTTTTAATTAAATATTTATTAAGAGGTGAAGAGAAATATGGTGCAATGATAGAAATGGCATATGATTGAATTCTTACAAAATTGAATTTATTTATAGCCTTAGATTTTGTGAAGATGGCCTTGCATTTAAACTATTATTAAGGGTTATATTGTATATAAGAAGATAATTTATATTGCATAATTTTTCCAATTTAAGTGGGCTCAAATAAGTATTAAATTTTATTTTAAATAGTTCATAGTAATGGACCTTACAATTATTATTTGAAAGACCTTGGATACATCAAATAAAATTAATTTCTTATATTATATATCAATATATTAAATTAGGATATGAAGGACAAATTGTAACTATAAAAAGAGACAAAAAAATTCATCAAATAAAAAGAGGAACAAGAAATTGTAGCAAATTTTGAACAAGTTAAGCTATTAAAAAAACTAGTCAAAGTTTTAAAGGTTGAAAAATCAAGATTAATGTTTAAAATGAGAAATAATAGTATCTAAATTTACAAATCTATCTCAAATATAATATAAATGGTTACAAAATAAAATAAAATATTTATAATTACAATGAACATCAAAGACTCAATATGATATGGGAGTGATGTTACAACATATGGATAAATAAAGATGAGAAAGATCCCTTAAAAAATGACTCACTATAATTATACATGTTTATTTCTCCAAAAATATAATCTGATTTCGACATTTTCTATTTTTAATAATTTTTAGTTTTCAATTACTTAGATTATACTTTATTACCTGATTTATTCATATGTTGATGTGATTTACCTGATTTACTCACTATATGTGTATTTTTATGGCCTCTTATCGAAATGATTTATTTACATTCTAACTTGCCTTGCATTTATTCCTTATTTGTTTACGTGCATTTGAGTGTTTTATGGTGTTTCATGTTTTCATTTTCCATTTGGTTGATTAGAAAATTTCATTTCCCTAGTATTATTTTTAGTTGGATCTTAAGTTATTTATGTGTTCTTTTTATGATATGTCTAATTTTATTTTTCCCTTACCTTTTATAATCACTATTTCACCTAAGCGTGTATCTTTTATTATTTCATTTATCTCTATTTTTTTTCCCTTCATTTATTTGATCAATAATAACTTATAAATAATGAGAAAATATTCATTTTATTATTAGATAAAAATAATGGATGATCAAATATTCTTTTATTTTATTTTACCTTGTTTATTTTATATATATTTTTTAATTTTTGGTTAGTGGTTTAATTGCTTATTATTTATTGTTTTCATATAACTTATATATAGCTAATTGTTACAAATATTTGACATTAGTACAAATAATATAAGAATTGTAATGATATTACAAATATTTGTGATTTTTTATTTCTAAATGTAGACACCTAAATTTGGTCTAAGAGTTGTTTAGATATTAATTTGCATTGATTCAAAATACTTATATGTTTATTAATTACCAGTTCATATTAGATTCTTATTTTGTTTTATATGTTTTGGGCCTCATTTTATTTCCCTTCCTTTTAATTTATCTCTCTTTCCTATATATCACTTTGTTCCTTTGTTAATTTTGTTTTATATCCTTTGACATAACAATATGATCTTGCGTGATCAAGAGCATAACAATATGCTCCTAGTTAACCAACATCATAATAATATGTTATTAGTTGAATAGTATTGTACCACTATGCATTTGGTTGCTATTTTACTTGGCTCCTTTTGGATATTTTACTTTTGTTCCCTAATGTTTTGATTATTTTTCTTCAATTCCCACTCTTTATGCAATTTTATGAATAATAATAGGCTCCTAATTTTAGTTTTCTAAATACACAAGTGCATTAATGCATATAATAAAAGTGATATTAAAGTGAATGAGTGATAATATATCTAATAAGAGGTCAAGAGTGATAATTTTAAGTATAACATCTATTTAAAATCGTAATTGAAGCATTAGAGAATGATTTTGATTTGAATATTTTTATTACATTATTTTCAATTACTCATGCTAGTGAAAAATCATATAGGGATTAGGACAAGCATCACCATGATTTATTGTTGAACTAAATTGAGTAATGATTTCTAAATATTAAAAGAATAGGGATATTATTGAGTCATGCCCCTTAATGACCACCATTTTCAAGGTATTATTAAATGATTAGGGTTTCGAGGAAGGAAATAAAATTCTTAATAATCCAAAGCAAATTCTTAGAAAATGAACAACATTTTAAAAGTATAAGAGTAGAGGATCATTGTCATAAAATTTATTTTAGGAATATAAACAGTGACCAAGAACATATCAATACTCACTTGGTCTATCCAAGAGTGTAGTAGTCCAATCTTGTTCAATTTATAAAATTTATTAGTTAACTAAATGATTTTTGTGTTTTGTTTATGCTACTTATTAGACTTGTTTCTAATTGGATTCATATCAAGACTATCCAATGATTTGTGAAAAATCAATATTCTTCTTAAAACTTTAGATTTAATTTTTAAAAATTTTACGGATATTTTTTTTCTAATTTGTTACTATAATTTAAACATTATTTATGGTTAGGTGTAATTTATATTGATTTATAACCACTTTTTCATATCAAAATTTAGTGTAACTGTGCCCTCTTACACTCCTTAAGGTTATATTGTGATTTCATTTTGATAGAAAATATCCTAGGTGAAATCAAACATTTCATATTGTATGATTAATTATTATAAGGTATAAAATGTTCTAGCCTAGAATGCTAGAGCCAAGAATGTAGTAAACCATTATGTTCATCTTGACTTTTTTCAAGATCCAATGTTTAAAGTGCATAACATTGATAATTATAATATTAAAGATCAACTTAATAAGATTCAAGAAAAAAAAACATTCAATAAAATATATCAAAATTATAATTACTTATAAGGTCCAATTTTTGCAAAGATATTATTTATAAGGCTATAAAAGACACTAATTCTTCAAGTGATACTTGAACTTCTCACTTTATTTATATTATTAGATATATGACAAATAGTGAGAACTTTATTACTTTTGAGCATGATGAATTATCTCTAAAATTTATTTTAGAACATCATTTATTGCTGGATATTCAAGTCACAATCAATAACGTAAGGATCAAGAGTGTTTTGGTTAATAATAGTTCAAGGTTAAAATTTTGAAGTCTTTTTTTATTCAGTTTGGAATTGGAAGAAAAACCCTCAAAAATTGAGATATGATCATGAAGGATTTGGATAATCAATCAAGAAAAGATCTTGAATAAATTATTTTAAATATATAAATTTGACCAAAATTTGCAACCACAGAATGTCAAATTATATCTAATAATGTGAGCTATTAAATTTTACTTCGAATGCTTCAAATTCTTAATATGAAAGTTATTAAATTCACATTATATACATACTTGAAATTTATATATGAAAAAATATAATATATGTGTCATATAGATGATGTTCTATGTAGAAACTTTAAAATTATTTAAAGTTAATATATTATTAACCCTCATTTGAATCAAAGTCAAACAACTATAATGACACCTCAACAAATCATTTTTATGGCAAAATTCCACTTTTTAGAATAACTGCACTATTTTCCCACTAATTTTCAAAGTTCTTAATTTGTACTAGAACTATTTTCCCACTAATTTTCAATGTTCTTAATTTGTAGTAGAAAAGGGAATAATTGAAGGAAAATTTTGAAGGAACAATGCGTGAATAGGGATTATATCTTTTTTTTACACGTGTGGGCATATAAGCTAAAAATTTCCCTTGTGACCCATTTGTTAATAGAGGAAGATAATAACTTCCTATGTTTTTAAATATGAATATATATCACAACTAGGTATACCTTTGATCAAAAATTTGAGAGCTTTAAATTATTTTATATATAAATTTATGTAAGTGTAATTTTAACAAGAGTTATGGAACGGTTAGTCCTTGTTTTAATAGAAAAAGTATTAACAAATATATATAGTGATCAGAAATAAAATTTAAAATAATAAATTTTAATTTTTTATAAATTTTTGTTTAATTAAAATTATAGCAACCAAATAATGTTTTTAAATAATAAATATAAAATTGATTTTTAAATTATATTTTATTAACTGTCAAGTCTAAAATGATTATGACAATACATATATATCTTATTTACAATTTAATATAGATTGAAAGAAAAATAATATTTTTATTTAATTAAATAGATATAAGTAATTTAAAATTAAATTTAACATGAATAAAAATAAAAATAAAAATAATATCTTTATGTAATTAATTAAATATGTGCTTAATAGGAATTAAAGATTTAAAAAAAAAAAAAAGTGTTGGATTATATTTTAGTAAATGTCAAGTTCTAATTTTTGGGGAAGATGTTAGTTCCAATAATTTAGTAACTGAAATTTATTGTTTTTAATTAATATTTGAATAATAATAATTATATTGAAGATTTTATGGAATTTCTCCCTAATTTAATGTTAATAGTTAATGTTGTTGGACACATGTTATCATTATAAATTTTGTTTAAAAAAAAGTTATTTGATGATTTATGTATGGAGAAAAAAATGGTTTTTTTTAATACTAGTAATTATTATTATTGTACATATGTCATTATTGAAGTTTTTGTTTTAAAAATTGAAAGAATTTTATGTAACGAGAACATGAAAAATTCTCATATAAACCAATAAAATGATAAATAAATAATTTTAAGAGTTTTATTGGGATCTAAAAATTATAGAATTTAAATAAAAACTTTAGAAAGTTTATTATAAGATAAAAATTCTTACATTTTATTGATCCATTGGATAAGAATAATTGTTTTAATAGATTCCTATAATTCCTTGCATGACATGGACTAAAAATGTGAAGACTAGAATTTATATATTTTAAAAACCACAATATAATTTAGAGCCTTATAAATGGTGGAGATTTTATTAAAATAATTGTAATCTCTTTAATATTCAAATTCATGGGAGAGTACACATAATAAAAGTTTTTAGCTTTTATTAAAATAATCATTTATACACATTGGAGATAATGGGAAGTTGACCTAAGAAATCACAAAAAAATAATGGCAACATTTGAGCAGATTGTTATTGTATTGAGTGGTAAATGCAAATTTTTACTTGTAGTTAAAAAGTTTAAGCCCATCACTCTTATTTCTTTTCCATTTCTATTAAATAGAGTCTCTATATATATTTTCTAGTTCATAGTCTAGATTTTTTGGTTTTTATTGAGAGATTTATTGTGAAATCAACTTCTACAATTTTTTGGACTTAATATTTCTTCATTTCCAATAATCTTGTATGTAATAATGTAGTTTTGGCAACTCTATATTTCCTAATTTATGGGGAATTTATTCATAATTTTAATGCCAAGTAGAAAATGAAAATTAAATTGAGAGAAATTAGGTACATCATCTAGGACAATAATTCATTCAAGAAAAACATCGATGTATTTTTATTAAGATGTGTCAACAAAGAATGACAGAAAAGGATACTTGAAGCTTTTCCTTATCAAACATGTGGTGATCACTTCTCAGCATCTATTATAGCTCATAAAATCTTTAAGGAAGATTATTATTAGCTTGCATTGTTTAAATATGTTCAACAGTGGGTCTTGACATGTGAACCATATCAACAATTCGTAGGCAGGCCAAAACTTTCAACTTTCCCACTTGCGCATGTGGTGATTAAAGATCCATTTTAAACAATGGAGGTTATAATTTATTGGTACATTTAATTCGCATACAAGTACAAGCCATATAAATGTTATTACATTAGAAAACTACTTGATACAGTTGGTTGAAGCTATTATAGTAAAACAACCTAATTTTTAAGTAGTTTGTAACTTCATCAAGGAAAACATTGTAGTAAGGTTGGCATAAAAAGATTATAACTAATAATTATTCAAAAATTTATTATTATGAGTTAGTAGGGTTTTATTATGAATATGGTATCCGTTTATCACATCATTTAAATATTATTCGTAAGGGAATGGTCAAACTGAGTTGAATAACAAAAATAATGTTACTATTATTTAAAAATTGGTGGATGAAAATCAAAGGCACTGACATAAAAAAAAGTAGATCCATTATGGGCTAACAATATCACACCAAAAATATCAATTTGGATGTCTCATTTTTATTTTTTGTATGGAATAAATATTGAAATGCTTATTACATTAAAACTACATGAACTATAGTTAGCCATCACAATTTAAAATGAAAGCATGCTTGATAAAAGAAGCATGTATCTAAGTATATTGGGAGAAGAGAAAGTAATAATTATTGAACATCAAAATAAAGTTAAAACATTATTTGACAGTAAATTATTTAAACTAGAATTAACTATGAATTAAAATTAACTATAATTAGAAATTTAAACTACTTAAATTTGATCTAGGATGATATATAAGATATAATACAATAAATATAGAGATATATAGAATTTGTAAATTTCTAAAAATATAAAATTGGGATTAGGGTTAAATAATTATCATTGTAATTGATTTATATCAAACTATGTTAACTTTATGTAAGCTATGATTATATAAAAAGACATGCAAAACATACATGCATTAGAAATTAATGGCTAGTCGTCTATTGGGACAAGTTCATAGGAGGAAGATTGGAGTGCAGTTTATTGTTGTATGCTATTAAGACTTTGTCTTGTTAGACTATATACTAGCTTTAAAAATTTGGGTTTTTTTACTTATGACTAAATGTGATCTATTTATGTATGGAGCTCAAATTGATGCATAAAAGACCATTAAAATCAAAATCCTAATCCTACACAAGCACATAAAGGAGATACAATTCAAAAGGAAGAAAATTGGGGGAAGTGGGTATGGACAAGTTATCTTCATAAAACCTCTTGTTGACTAAATCTTCCCTACATAGCCCAAAGGGCCTTAGGCCGATGTAGTTCTCCTTTTAGGGAAGATCATATAAATATAACTAGAAAATTTAATTAGAATGCTTGAAAAAAAGATGCTCTCAACCTGAAATAAATAATGTTAGTCTTAGCCAATGATGGAAAAAATGTATCTAAATAACAATAGAGATATTTTCTCAAAAGATAAATGCATTAGAAATCATAAAAGAGATGTCTTATCAATGAAAACTGGGTCCTTTCAAATGTGACACTTGATGTGATTTTATATAATATTTTTGATAACCAACCTATTGACATGCATAATAAATCAATTAAGAAGCAAGCCAATTTTAAAATATAGTCATTAAAGAGTCAGAGACAAGTCTGCACTACTAGGTAGGTGCACAATACACCCTTGTCTACCTAGTGTGCACTTATCTGAATGGAATATGAGCTTTTAAAATAAAAGTGATAGTAAATTATATGATGAATAGGGATGAATAGAGATAGAATAAGGATGTCTATAAGATTTTCTCAGTAATTATAATAATTTGAAAGCTTTCTTAGAGATTATGGGTTATCAAAATGGTAAGTTGATCAAGCAAGGTAAAGTTGTTAAGAACTAGAATTTATTGGTTAAATTTTAGTGTCTACATTTTCCCCTCATTTATTCTAGTAATGCATAAAATTAATAGAGTAAAAATAATTTAACCTGATTGTGTATACACACTTTGTCTTTTCATGGAGATGTTTATGCCCCCTTATTGAGGTATGTGGATAAGTGTTGAACCTATAAATAATCAAGAGTGATCAAGTCTCAATTTGATGAATCAGTGAATATGCTTGAATTAGAAATATTATATGAGATAATGTTCATAGAGTACTCTATAATACTTATAGAGATGATAAACAACAAAGTGGTTCACTAAAGTACAACCAAGATGTGGAACATCACTAACCTCAAGCATGGCTCACTTACTAAATTAATAAAAAAAGATGTGGGAATTAGTACATAGATCACTAAATTAAAACAAAGATGTGGAGCATCACTAATCTCAACATAGTCCACTTGAAAAATATGAAGTACACCACTATAGATGGATCTAGATTTGAACTGTAAATTCTTACAACTTAGAAAATTGAAAAGAGATATCTAAAATTTGTAGAGTATCTTGGACATGACTGAATATCATGCCCCTATATTATATAGAGTACCAATTTCATATTTTGAAAATTGTTTGAAACCTTGTAACTCTCTTTGAAAAAGTGTATTTGTGTTCGATTAGCTATAAGAGTGGAGTGCATAAGCAATTTGAATGCTTCCATAATCTAAAATTTTTAATTTTTGTATGTTTTAAACTATCGAATCTAAAATGTATTACCTAGTGACTCTTAGGAATAAGCTCATTATGATTCCCCCTTTTGAGATGCGGAAAATTGACTAAAATCACTTGTCTCAAAATAAAAAATGAGAGCCTATTTTATTCTTTATAAGGTTGAATCTTCTTAGTTTAGGCATGCCTAAGCCTCTTGCAAACCCTGAGGAGAAATAAAAAGAGTTATTATTATTTTAAATTCTATATGTTAGGCACCATTTTGAAAATTGGGTAGCTTTTAAAATTTTATTTCACAAACAAAATTCAATTCTAAAACTTCTTTCATCATCAACAAGAAAAATCAGGAAGGTTGGCAATTTTTTAAGCTCTCTGGTGGCTTATATCATTTTTTGTGAGCACTTATGCATCTATAGGAGTGTCATACCAATGACATGACAAGCTAAAGATATGAATTTTGTTTCATATAGTTTGTAAAAATATAGGTCTAGTGTTCAAAACCCACTAACTTCTTTTTTTTTGGTCAAATAAAATTATTTTTTGTCAAATTAATAATTTATAAACTTTTTTGGTTTGCATGTGGATTAATTCATGTGCAAAACCCTAGTGTAACTTCGACTTTTGACCTAGGTAATCTTTTGTGGAGCATAGTTATGTGACTAGTCATTCTTAGAATTTGGCACATTATAGATGCATTGATATGATCATTTTATTGATTTTAAACTTATTATTATATTTTTTCATTATTATTAATAATTTTTCTTATATTAGTGTATTTTTGTGATACTTGTGATACCTTATTTTATTACAATATTTCATAATTTTTTAATTTTATTTAGCATTAATTTATAAAATTATTATTTATCTAAACTATAAATTTTATATACTATCAAATAAAGTATAAAATTATATTAAAAATATTATTTTTTATCCAGTGTTATAGTGTCATTCTTAAAGGCCTGAACCAATGGCTTCACCTAATTTTATACTAGATAAATATGAAATACTTAATAGATATAACTATAATATCTATTAAATTTGCATTAAAGTAGAACTTATGGCTCAAAAGCTATGGAACATAGTTTTTGGGATGGAAAAATCTCTGTCTAGGTGATATGTTACACCTAAGCTTTGAAATACATTTAAATTTTTTTATAGAAAGTAATATTAATTATTTTATAGAGCGTTAAGGATAAATTCCTACTCTATATCAGTAATTAAGACTCCCCTAGTGATACTTAAAAAATTTGAGTCTATGTAAGAGAGCACTCATCTCTCTAAGATTATTAAGTTGATTCTTGAATTTCTTACGACACTTATAAAAAGTGATAAAAATGTTATTAAGTTTATTGCTAAAATTAAGAATATTAAAACTCAACTAGATGGATGCAATTATAATCTAATTTAATATCAATTTTTATATTTAATTATTCATATAAACATTAATGAAAAGAATCATAAATTTATTTTAATTTTGAATTCTAAATACCAAATAGAGTAAGATATCCTTGACCTCACTTCCTTGTCAAATTTTTTGATTTAATAAGAGTAAGTGATGTTTAATTTTGATTCTAAAGAGAATGTCACTTAGACACTTCTCATTCTCAACCTTATTTTTAAGAACAATAAAAACCATTAAAAACCTCTAATTCTGTAAATGACAAAAATGGGAATAAAAATTTTGGAAATAAGAATCATAAAATTAAGTACAATGAGAATTATAATGTGTGGTAATTTTAGTCATAGAAAGAAAATTTGTTATAAAAATAAATATAGAACTAAAATTAAAACCTTTATCAGTAACAAAGAGAATAAATCTAATAAGAACCATCAGAAGAATCAAAACAATAATTAGAACAACAATCAAGAGGTAGTCAAGAGTGTCCTAATGATGGTTGGAAACTTCTTGAATCTCTACATGAGGACACTCATCTCTCTAAAATTATTAAGTTGTTTCTTGAATTTCTTACTACACCTATGAAAAGTAATGAAAAAGTCGTTAACTTTCTTACTAAAATTAAGAATATGAAAACTCGTCTAAATGGATGCAGCTATAATATAATTTAAGATAAATTATTACATTTAATTATTCATTTAAATATTAATGAAAAAAAATAAAAATTATATCAATATGAAAACTCATCTAAATAGAGTAAGATATTCTTGACCTCACTATCCTATTATCTTTTCTAATTCAATAAGAGTAAGTTATGTCTAATTTTGATTCTATTGATAATGTTACTCAGGCACTTCTCACTCTCAACCCTATTTATAAAAACAATAGAAACCATAAAACTAACCCTAATTCTACAAATGACAAAAATAGGAATAAAAAATTTAGAAATAAAAATCATAAACCTAAGTTTAATGAGAATTATAATATGTAATATTTGATCATATAAGAGAAATTTGTTATAAAAATAATATAGAACTAATAATAATACTTTTAAAAATAACAAGAATATTAAATATAATTAAAACCATCAAAAAAATCAAAAAAATAATTAAAAAAATAATCAAGAGGTAATCAAGAGTCTCATAAATATGCTTGAAAACTCTTTAAATCTATGCATAAGGGCACTCATCTCTCTAGGATTATGAAGTTGATTCTTGAATTACTTACTATACCTATGAAAGGTGATGAAAAAGTTGTTAACTTTTTTGTTAAAATTAAGAATATAAAAACTCAGTTAGATGATTGTAATTATAATCTAATTCAAGATAAATTGTTACATTTAATTATTCATTTAAATTTTAATAAAAAAATCTATAAATTTATCTCAATTTTAAATTATAAATACCAAACAGAGTAAGATATCCTTGACCTCACTATCTTGTCAGCTTTTCTAATTCAATAAGAGTAAGTGATATCTAGTTTTGATTATAAATATAATGGCATTCAGTCACTTCTCACTCTCAACCCTATTTATAAGAATAATATAAACCATAAAACTAATCCTAATTATAAAAATGGAAAAAATGGGAATAAAAATATTGAAATAAGAATCATAAACCTAAGTTTAATAGGAATTATAATGTGTTAAAGTTGATCATAGAAGAGAATTTTTTGTTAAAAATAAAAATATAACTAATAAAAAAACCTCTAAAAATAATAAAGAGAAGAAATCTAATTAGAACTATTAGAAGAATCAAAACCATAATTAAAACAATAATCAAGAACATAATTCTAATGTTATTACTTTATATGTTGTCTTATTTACTTCTAATAAAAATGAATAGATTCTAGATAGTAGTGCATCACACCTTACGACTTATTTATCTAGTATTTCATTTAATATTAGAGATATTTATAAAAATATCTAATTGGAGATAATTCATTTTAAAAATCATCTAAGCAAGGAAAGACAAAATTTGTAAATATTGTTATTAATGATGTTTTCTATGTACCTAAACTTATTAAAAAATTATTAACTTTTTTTCAACTTACTAATGATAATTTAATTATGAATTTACTTAAATATAACTGATTCATTAGAAATTAATCTAGTTTTCTGATTGCTAATGACATTCAAAACAATGATTTATATATTTTATCTACTTCTTCTACATGTTGCCTTTCATCGAATAGTAAGAATGAATAAAATTATGGCATAAAATATTAGGACATATTAATTTTATAAGTTTACATGATATGTATTTTCATGATCTTATTGTCAGTCTTCCTTCCATCTCTTCTCACCGTGAAACATGTGAATGTTGCTTACATGATAAGAAACATAATAATCCCTTTTATAAGAATTATGATGTGAATTCCTCACATCCTCTAGAATTAATTTATAGTGATGTTGCAATATCTCTTGAATTTTAATCTATTAATGATTATTTATATGTTGTTACTTTTATTGATGATCATACTAGGATGATTTGGCTAAATTTTAATAAAAATAAATCTAATGTGTTGTCTAAATTACTATAACTTTTCTATTAAGATAATCAAATCATATAATAATGGTGAATATATTAGTAAGTAATTTAATTCTTTTTGTATTAGTTGTGGTATTCAAATGGAATTAACAATTATATATTTCCTACATAAAAATGGTATTGTTGAAAGGAAAAAACCACACCATTGTAAAAATGACTAGAACAATTTTGCATTTTACAAATGTTTCTAAGTTCTTATGGGACAAAACCATGAATATTTCTATGCATATTCTAAATAGAGTCCCTAATAATATATTTGCATCTTTCTACTCCTTTATAAATATGGTTTTAAAAAATTAGTGTGGTTCATCTTAGTATCTTTGGTAGCCCTGCTTCCCTCTTTGTTTCTAAAGTTAAAATAAATAAGCTTTATCTTAATTCCTATTCTTTTATTTTTGTAGGCTATGGAAGTAAAAAAGGTTGATATTTTATGATCCATCTAAATGATATATTATTAAGCATAAGAATGTTATTATTATCTAAAAATACTTTTGTGATTCCTATGTGGGACCTTCTCAATGTTATTATTTTGATGAACCTAACTCTCTTATTTATCCTTATGAATAAACAAATGATCTAGAGGAAGTTGATCCATATTTAAATAACTTATATTTGGAGTAACCCCCTAAATTTTATATTTATCTAAAATACATAAATGGATAGAATCCTGAATCTAGTCTTTAAGTCTTGATAATATTACAAAAAATAACTAGAAGTCAACATTGTTATCATATTTTAATGACTATGTATGAATATGAACCTCAATATTTTGAGGAATCCATTAAATATTATAGATTTAAAGTTGCTATGCAAGCTTAGTACAATGTCTTAATGAAAATTAAACTTATGATCTTGTCTCACCTCCGCCTAAAAGACATTGTTCATTGTAGGTGGCTTTATAAAATTAAATATAATTACATTGGTAACATTGACAATTTTAAATCAAGATTAGTTGCTCATGGGCTTACTCAAAAACTCGAGATTGAATATGTTGAAACCTTTGACCCTGTAGATAAAATGAGTATTGTTATATTATTTATTGCTCTTGCAACCTAAAATGGTTAGATTATACACCAAATATATGTTAACAATATATTTCTAAATGATGATTTAGAAGAGAAAATCTATATGACTTAACCAAAATGTTTTACCAAGCCTAACAATAGCATTATATTTGTAAGTTAAATAAATCTTTATAAATTTTAAAATAAGATCCTCAAGCTTGATATTCTAAAATCACTAACTATTTTAAAGAACTTGGTATCTCGAACTATTATTTAGATAATGATCTAATTTTGCTAAATTTGAAAATAGTCATTTAATATTGATTATATTATATGTTGATGATATTTTGATTAATAGAGATCTAATTAATTTAATCTATAAGAATAAGGATAAACTAAGTAAAATGTTTGAAATGATTGATTTATGTATTTTTTATCATTTATTATGAATGGTTATATTTCAGGATAAAAATTCTATTATTATATCACAATCTTAGTAAACACATAATCTTCTTATTAAATTTAATATGTTTGATTGTAAGCCTACATTTAATCCTATTGAATTTAGTGTTAAGCTATATTTAAAACCTGTATGTAAAAAAATTAATCCTAATCTGTACAGATAACTTGTTTGTAGTTTGATATATCTAAATATTACTAGGCCAAATATTTCATATATTAATGGTGTTGCTTTTATATCTATAAAAGATCCATATTTAGATCATTAAAATTAGCAAAATGTATACTTCATTATATCAAAGGAACTATAAATTTTGGTTTATTTTATTCTTCCATTGATAAAATTAATTTATATGTTTATTATGATGTTAATGATGTTGGTTATACTATAAATCAAAAATATACTTTTGGATATGTGTTTAAGTTTGGTGTAGGTGTTATTACTTGGAGCAATAAAAATAAATCTACTATTTTTATCTTTTCTATAGAAGCAAAGTATAAGAGTGTTATGAAAGTCATTAAAGAAGTCATTTGGCTATGAAGGTTGTTAGAAAAATTTCATTTGGATTTTTCTCATAGTACAGCTCTTTATTGCGATAATCAAAGTTATATGACTCTAGTGAAAAATCTAGTGCATCACCAACAAACTAAATATATTTAAGTTCATGTGCATTTTATCTAAGAGAAAGTCCTCAGTAGTGATATTAATTTGTAGTTTTGTCCTACTAATTAACATGTGACAAATATATTCATAAAATCACTTGGTGCTACCAATTTTTTTTAATTTTATGAAATGTTGGGTATCTTAGAATTTATATTGAGGGGACTATGCATGACAATGTCACTACTCAATGGTCATGTGTTGTTTAATCTTACCTATACTTCTTCTCATTGCAAAGAATTATAATATATTATGTTATGTGATTTTTTAAAACTTCATGTGAAAGATTTACTTTTTTACGCCAATACTTAAAATTATATTTTAATAGAGGTCTTTATGATATAGAATTCTCCCATAATACTTATATGATTATTCACAAAAAACTATGAGATGTAGTCTGAATATCATGCTAGTCTAACATTACTTTAATTAGTGTATGGATTATAATTCTTTTTATTTTAAAAGGTGATGTTTGGCATGATGAATATTTTTAAATCCTTCAAATTTGTACATAATATAGTTCTTTAATTGAGATGACTATGACATGTATACCCACTTAACATTAAGGGGGAGTGTTAGAACATTTAATGTTATATGGGTATGGCCCTTAACACTTTACTTGGTAAAATAATAAATTTTTTATTATTATATTTAAAATAGGTTAAAATTCATGTAAATGCAATAATAAATAATATTACTAATTATTGATTTAATTCTGCAAAGGAAGGTTAGAACTATTGATTACAATGGTCACCTCCCTTCATTCCTATTATAAATAAGGTTTTACCCCTCTAGTAAAATATATTCTTAGTACACTTGAGAAACTTGATATATTTAATATTTGTGTGTGGAAAATATTTACAAAGGTTTTATGAATGCTTATGTAAATAAGTGAGAAGTAAGTAGGCTTTGTATTGGGGTGTCAATTTTCTCATATAAATGAATATCACCTTTGTGGGTTTTTTACCTCTCAAGGTTTTCTAACATTAATATTTGTGTCATGTGTATATTGATCTATGCTCAATTATTATGTGTTTTACCATGATTTACATTATCTATATCTTATCATCTATTCTACATGAAATTTATCAAATCCAAAAATATGAAAATATGCTTATAGGTCATATGTGTGTGTGTGTGTGTGTGTGTGTTATATTTTTACAAAAGTAAAACATGCATAAGTGAAATTTGAAAAACCTTTGAAAAATAAGATAAACAACAAGTTTTAAAATAAAAGTAGGAGGGGGAGATTTGAAAACAACCCTCAACAAGGTGCTAAATTAAAACATGACAAAGAATAAGGAAAATGAAATGCCTCAAATGTAGGTGTATATGAAAATCATAGCCATGTAACCTCATGTAAAAGTAGATAGATGTGAACATGAAAGTACAATGAGATATAAAGCATGTATAGATGTGTAATAATAAGTAAATAGTTTCGATGAAAAATGTGAATTGAAAGTTTAGTAAGATAATTGTCTTGGGATATTTAAATTGGGTTGAAAAGGACAAGGGAGAAAGTGCACCAAAATGAAAAATAAAGCCAAGAAATGAATTAAAATTGGATGAGGTGTAGAAGAATAAGCAAAAAAAGTAAAGATCAAATAAGTTATGTACAAGTAGGTATGATGTAAGGAAGCTAATCAAGATCATTGGCTCAAATAGGAAGTGGGGAAGGGATGATAGAATGTTCCCAAATAATTATCTCATCAATAAGATTCTAATATGTATATACAACTCCTTGATAATAAGGAGTAAGCTATTATGCAAGAGAATAAGTGCCAAGTGTATAAGTTTCTAAATCTTAAGAATAACCATGTGATATAAAATAAACCTCTTAATAAATATTAATATATCTATCTAAACTTGTATCATCATGCATGGGATATATGATGTAACAACCCATACCTATGTAGGATCCCTATGAATAAACTATGACTCTATATCAGATAAATACATTGTGTAATGTGCTACTTTATGCTTAGGAGTAAATATCTTTCTTTTTATAATCAAGTGATCATGCTCGTGTGTGATTGTATTATTCTAAAAAATAAATAGAGAAATTATAATATCTTCATACTCATAACTAGGTGAAGAAGTTGAAATATGATCATAATTAGGTGCATGAACTAATTTTAGAATATTCTTCTTTGAATGTGAGTCATGATCTTGAATAGTTTTATACACTAATTCATTAGCAATTTACTAAATAATTGTGCTAAAAACTATTGGGAAGTAAGAGTAAGTACCATTGGTTCTATAAGATATTCATATTGAATACTTGGAATTTTAACCACTTGATTATCATCAATATACTTTATATATTTGTGAACTATAGAAGGAACTACTCTGATTTTTTATAACCAAGGTCTCCCTAATAACATATCAAAGACACATGGTGTCTTTAGTAACACTAACAAAGGATTAGGAAATATGAGAGGTCCCACTTTTAATGGTATTATGATATGTCTAAGAGTATATTATATATTACCATCAAATGCTTTCAAAAATATAGATATATGTTGTATATCTTGATTTATATAAAAAATAGAATGAATGAGTGTTATGGTGCACACATCTCACTTGATTCATTGTATATCATAACATTGTGGATATGTTTTATACTAACATATGCTCTAATTAATAAGGTATGTCTATCAGAATCATTGGTTCCATAAGATATTCATATTGAATGCTTGAAATTTTAACCACTTGATTAACATGAATATAATTTAGACATTTGTGAATTGTAGAAGGAATGGTTATAATTTTATGTAACCAAGGTCTCCCTAATAACATATTAGAGACACCTATGTTTGGAAACACTAAAAAAGGATTAAGAAATGTGATAGGTGCCACTTGTAAAGATGTTTTTATATGTTTAAGAGTATCTTTTATATGACCATCAAATGCTTTCAAAACTCTAGATGTATTTCTTATATCTTTCTTTGTATAACTAAGAGAATGTATAAGTATTATGGTTCAGACATTTCACTTGATCTATTGTATATCATAAGACTATGTATAGGTTTTATAACAACATATTTTCTAATAAATAATGCATGTCTATTAGAATCATCATCAAAAAATTTAAAATCATCAAATGCAATAAATAGGCATGATGATATATTAATTTTAACTATATCAATGATGTTATCAAGTGGATGTCCATGTGAATATGGAGGATGATGAAAATTATATGCACAATGTACTTCATATTTTATTATTTTTCTATGCTTCATTATTGGGAAAAGGCTATTTATACATTTTTAGGTTTGAATTTTCATTTTATTATGGCTTAGCCTCTTCATTAGGTGTACCAATGCTAATAATTTTCTCATCAATGACGTATTAAATTTTTTGATTGAGATTCATACATTTATTATTGGAATTCCCAACACATCTATGATAATCCTAATGCATTTCCATTAAAGCTTATAAATTGAGGTCTAGATAGATCTATTTCTAATGGTGGAGGAATTGTAATAACTTGACATTTAAGAATATTTTGTAATAATAAATGAGGAGGTGAAGGTAGCGTTGATAATTTCCTCCTCGGTGGAGCTTGTAATTGAAGGTTGTGTGGTGGTTGTAATATAGCATTCACAGTAATGTTGGCCTCAGTTTTTCATTCAATAAGTTTTCTCTTCTAATTAGGCTTGCCTTGAAATTTGATGAAGTATAAGGAGAATTGGAGCTATATTTGAGATTATTCAATGTAATTAACTTGACTTAACATTCCTTATCTATATGGCATATTTCATCAAAGGAGTTAAAATTATAAAACATGATAGATTATTGAAGAGGAGTGAGCAAGCTTTGAGTAAAAATATCTTGAAGTTCATTATCAATCATTTGATTTGTCATTTTGGAAAGCATAGTCTTGTATATTATAAAATATTTACTAAGTATCTTATTTGGACCTTGTTTGAGCTTTGCAATTTAATCATGGGATATATTTTTACCAATATTGATAGAAAAATGTTCTAAAATTTGATTTTCCAAATGATAAAAAACTATAATTGATTGGAGAGTAAGATCATAGAACAATCTAAGAGAATAATCTTTGAGATTTCAAAAAAAGAAATTAGTTAACAATATGTCATTATTTACATAATCTAAACACACTTCATGGAAGGCACACAAACATTTTTTAATATCACCTTTGCCTTTATAAAAAGGAAGCTTAGGAGGCACAAAGCCATTTAGAAGAGGATAGGATGAAATTAAAGGATCCAAAGGGTTATGAAATAAGGTAAAAGAATATAAGAAAGGGATAGCATGGTAAATGGTTTAATCAATATTAGATAGCTTGGATTGAAATATAAGAAGGGTTTTCTCAATGGAAGCATTGGTTGTAATAATGGGAAGCATGTAGGTAGCATGAGTAGGCATATGCATGGATAATTGAGGGAAAGAAAGAGATGCTTATAATTAAAGATATAAATGGGTAGAAGTGAGTAAGGGTACAAAAAAAGGTCAGGTTCAATGGTATAAGTAATACCATTGGAATTAAAGGTATTTATAATATGAAAGGGAAAAGGTTGAGAGAATGAGGAGGAAAAATTAGCTCGATGTTCAACTTTAGATTCAATAGGTATGTTAATGATGTTATTCACCTTATGAGGGTATGCTTGGAGACCTTTACAAATATATATAATTATTTCACTTGCTCTTGATCTACTTCATTAAGCTCATTTGTATCAATCTTTTTCTCCACCTCATTATCAAATTCCTTTTTATAATATCAAAATCATTTTCAATGTAAACTTCATTTTCATGTAGAAGAAACCAAAGGGAGATCCATATAAGAAGAAGGAGTACCAATTAATATATCATTACACCTTAGAGGCATACAATATAATATAAATTATAAGATAAATCAAGTAAAACTACTAGTTAAGAAGATAATGTAAGAAAAAATCAAGGATAAAGGTTGATCTACACAAAGGTTTGAATGTTTTTTATGCTATCATATATACTTGCTCATTCTTTGATTAATGTTAACCCAATGTTTAAAATCACTAAATACACAGGTAAAACCATGATTATAGCCCACTAACTAGGGGGGTAAGAGGATAACTTGAGAATAACTTCCCTGAGTAATACACTCCTCCAAGGTGCACCACAAATCATATGGATAAGAGAGCCTTCATATTTGTGTAAACAAGGAATCATAAGAATTTATGATATACTATGAGGAAAATATAAATTAAAGTATATGTTGGATTTGTAATATGGAGATTAATATTAAAATAAAACCCCTCACGCCATGATGTCTATAAATAGAACATTATATAGCCCTTCATAATAATACCTAAGTGGTTTTACAATTATTGGAACATAATTTAAAATAAAAATAAAGACAGAGTAAAATAAATAAAAATAAAGACAAAATATTTTTGAATAGGAAAACAACAAAATTTAACTTGAAGTTAAAAGAAGAACCTCTGTGTCGGTATTTATCTAAGGGGAAAAGATAAACTTTTTCAGTATCACATTACCCCAAAGTCAAAAAATTTGAATTGTTATGTTATAGATAATATCAAAGGTTGAAGAT
>JARHVA010008929.1:242500-252500 GCA_037957365.1 Torreya grandis | reverse complement strand
AATACACTGATAGATATCATTTTTTGAATTGTGAGTACCTCAAAAATGATATTATCAGTGTATTTTACATAAATTTATCTAATATATATGCTAACATAGAGGTAAATATTTATTGTTCATAAAAAATATTTAATATAATTTTAAAATGAGAAATAGAGAGCAATAGATATTTATTTATTAAATGATGTATGTAGTAAAATATATAAATTAATTATGATTATCTATATATTAATTATTTATTTATATAAATTAATTATTATTTTATTAGATGGGTTAATAAATAGGTTTTGAAAGGCCCCATAGCCTTATACAATGAAGAGAACTAAAAATAAGAAATTAATGCTCTATGAGATGCCTCTGCTAGTAGCAACTAAATATTTGACAAGAAATCCACACAACAGTACCTTCCATAAAAAACAAACTGAAACAAAAGCTTACCCATGATACTTCTGTGAAGTTTCTACCAAACTTATACTAGGGACCTAACCCCTATTTCACTTATTTTTAAATTTTATCACAAGTCCCCCCTAAATGGAGAGACATATAGTAAGGCTAAGTCATTACTTTTATTTCTTTTTTATTTTTTTGAACCACTGACCATCCCTCCTTATTCTCAGCCTAAAGGAATAATGAGGTTTTCTCAACTAGGACACAGGGTTGGGATTTGTCTTCTGTTGTTTCCCTAGATTAGTATTTGTCTTGGAAGAATCTAGATCTTGGATCTCCTTTGAGGAGGAAACTGGGATTGACACAACCTTCCTATGAGAGATTAAATCAACCAACAATTCTTATTAAAAGTGTGATTCACTTTTGCGATCTTTGTTTGAAGCAGGGGATTCAAAAGAAGAGGTAGAATCCCCGCTATCAGTAACCCACTCTTCGTCTGTAGCTAACACTGAGGTTTTTGAGGATAAAATATTTCCACCAAGAAGAGTCTTTATTTTTTCTAAGGAGGCTACAATTTTTGGTCAAATTCCCAATGCCAAAACCAACATGGTAGCAAAACAATAAACCTTCATAGTCAAAGCTTAAGACCAAGTACGGTCTCCAACTTGTAGGATGATTTTTTTTGGAAGGTTCTTGGAGATATCAATATTCACTAAGATCCTAAACAAATTAGTGAGGGAGAAACTATCGATATCTGAATGCAGTTGCAAAAAACTTATCCAGAGATGTGCCAATAGCCTTCAAACTAGAATCAATCCAAAATTGTAGAAGGAGGTTGGGCAGACGAACCCATATGGGTTTTACATGCAAAGGTTCAGTGAGGGGATTGAAGGTAGGCGACCATGGCTTTGAGACTAGGGGGTGGTGATTCAAGCTCCTAAATTGGTTCTGAATCTTTTTCTTATCCTCAATATTACAAAAAATAATAATAATAAAGCTTTTAGCACAAGGGTAAATATCAAGACTACCTAAGAGTAGGGGTTTCCAATGCTTTGAGATCCAACTATTAAAATCTTGGAGCTTTGGACATATATCCACAAATCTATAGATGATACCCCCGGTAAAAAAATATTCTTCCATTTTGAGAACCATTCTAGTTTCCTCCTCGTCAAAAATCATCACTAGTTCAAAAGAAGCATGGGTGAGAGGTTTGGGATCTAATTTGGGAGCTAGCCTATGGGAGACAACATTGATGAAAGAAGTGGGCTTGTGTCTGACATCCACCTCCATTGCCATGACATCCCAGTTTGGTTGGGTACAATTGAGAGGGTTTGACTCTGCAAGACCTGTCGAAGACTTCTTCTCCTCGATCAGAGTAGATCCTAGTTGTTGGTGGTTGGTGGCAGATGGTAGCAACAGTGGCGGGGATAAGACATGGGGATTGTTGCTTCCATGCAAGTCAGAGCCATGTCCACCATTTGAATTTGTGAGGGATGGGAAATGGGGTTGAGCGTTGTGAGCCACGTATTGAGTTTTATAAATTAATTATGATTATCTATATATTATTTATTATTATGTGGTGATATTTTTTATGATAATTTATTTTATATTTTTTATGATAATATATTTTTATAATTTTATTGTTATGATAATTTATAAATATGATGTGGTAAAATTAATAATTACCTATAAATTAGTTATAATAATCTATACCTTATTTATATATTTATTTTCATGTGGTGATATTTTTTAATCATAATTTATTTTTAAAATTTCATTGTTATGATTATTTATAAATATGGTGTAGTAAAATATATATATTACCTATAAAATAACTATGATTATATGTGTGTGTGTGTGTGTGTGTGTGTGTGTGTGTGTGTGTGTGTGTGTGTGTGTATGTATACACACACACACACACACACACACACATATATATATACATACATATATACATATATATACATATATATATATATATATATATATATATATATATATATATATACACACACACACACACACACACACACACACACACACACACACACACACATATACACACACACACACACACACACACACATATATATAATGATTATTTATATATTATTTATTTATTAATGAATTATCATGTGGTGATATTTTTATGATAATTTATTTTTAAAATTTCATTGTTATGATTATTTATAAATATGTTATTGTCAAATCTATTATAACTTATAAATTAATTATGATTATTTATATATTATCTATTTATTTATTATTGTGTGGTATTCTTTTTATGATAATTTATTTTTATAATTTACTTATTATGATTATTTATAAATATGATGTGGTAAAATCTATATATTACCTATAAATTAGTTATGATTATCTATATATTATTTATTTATTATTATGTGGTATATTTTTAATGATATTTATTTTTAAAATTTCATTATTATAATTATTTATAAATATATTATAATAAAATCTATATATTACCAAAAATTAATTATAATTATCTATATTATTTATTCAATTTCATAGTAAAAATATAAATTTATATATTATAATTTATATATTGTCTATTTATTTATTATCATGTGGTAATATTTTTTATGATAATTTATTTTTTAGATTTCATTGTTAAATATATATAAATTAATTATTTTTACAATTTCATTGTTATTGTTATAATTATTTATAAATATGATGTGATGTAATACTTTTTATGATAATAATTTTATTGTTATGATTATTAATAAATATGATATGATAATAAATAGTATGTGGTAATATGATTATTTATTTATTAATTATGATGTTATAATATAATGTAAGGGGTTAAATAAAACCAATTTCACACTAAAAGTAATGAAGAAGTTAGTACAAGAAAAACAATGAGATTTTTCTCTTCTTTAATTTTTATTTCTCTCTCTTTACTCTATATGTTTGTTTGAATTTATTTGTATTTATATGTTTTTTTATTTTTTTAAATTTTATGTTTATAATTTTTATTTTTTAATGTAATTGTATCTTTCAAATAATTAAATGCTAACATTTTCACGTTATTATAGCTTCCAACCATCCTTTAATGCAATTGTAAGGACATTTATCATTATAATTAATATTTTAAACAAATCATATAATTTATCATCAAAATAAAAAATATATTGATTTTATTTATTATTTAACTATATTTATTATAAAAATATAATTTTAAATTATATTCATATTTATTATTAATATATTAAAAAAATGATACTTAAAATAATAAAATGATTAATTAGAATTTATGTCTATATTTTTTATTGAAAGAAAAAATTGATTCATATACTAAAAATACCGGTAAAGTATGATAATCCATATTTTTTAATATGGATACCCAAAAAAACAAAGCATATATACAAAACATGATCTTGAGGGACATATTGTAATTTCAAAGAGGCGGCGATAAAACATTCTTAAAACATTGAACACTCCAAACAAAAGTTTTAGATTAAAAAAAAACGGGGCTATCCAAGAGTTGAAAAACAAGAGTTGCATTGTAGTTAGAGTACTTGTTTTTTTTAGGGTATAAAAATGAAAATGTTAACAAAGCTCTCAAACCATTGTCTACGTGGATATGTTAGAAGGAATTAAAGGAAGGTTAAGCTTATGTTTTGTAAAAAAAACAGATGTGTGGCATGTTCAATTACTTTTGAGCATGCACGCGGTCAGAGCGTGTAGGAAGGTTTGTAATGTGGAAAGAGGTACAACGAAATACATGCTACAAATAAAAACTTTTGACAAAAAATATAATACCTGACCGAGCAAGTACTAATAATGGTACTTACAATAATAAATAATAATATTTTTATTTGCATTTTTATCCTTTAAAATTATTTGTTGATGTTTAAAATTGCGCTTTGTTTCAAACACCAACAATGGGAAGTTTCAAGATGTGGGACATGCGACTTGAAACAACCTCCAAATTTTTAAGAAGCTGGTCTCTTCTTTATATCAAGTGTTTAAGGGGGAAAAGGGATAGGAGTTTTAAACACAAACGCAAATGCAAAGAAAGAAAATCTAACTATGACAATGCACCTGAATGTAATTTTGATCCTTAATCCTAAGCACAGTGAAACTATATATAAGATTCAATTACATTAAAGAGCAGACGAGGCATGATCAATGTAACAGATAGAAACAATAGAAACAGAGGCTCACATCTTAGACTACTTTCATAATGATACAGGAAACATCAACAAAGGCACAAAACTCTATTTTCTCATTAATCTTCAGCCATATAAAAGGCACAGAAACATGCACAGTTACATAAAATTTTCAACTTGAGAAAATGGAATAAAGGCAAATGGTATTCCTAATCACAATTCTAGAAAGTCTAAAACTCTTTTCAATAATTTTCTCAGAAAAACTCTCCCCTTTTCTCTGATGATCATTGTGGTGATCCCTGCATTCCTCTTTATAGCCTCGGATCTCTCATTCCATCACCTCCTTTCCCGCCCAATTGTCTATTCTGCCTTTATCTCATAGGGGACATATAGACAGCGCTTTCAATGTTTGCTGGCCCTAAAAATCTACCTGGTGAACTGCTCCATCTACTGGAAATAACTCCTGCTAAGTTTCCCTCTAGATTGTCTACGCGTTCCCAAACTTACGGCCCAAATTGAACTCTAACTGAGTTGAAAGTGTCTATACAGGACCCTCTATTCTGTTGAAATGGAAGAGGACACTTAGTCAATTTCTTGAAAATCTACTTATTTCTTAGGAGATACCAGAGAATGACACTTGGCACTTTTCACAACTTTTATCGAAGACATGCGACACTTTCCGCTTTCCCTATATTCTTACTATATCCTGCTCAGGAATGTTTTGCCTTTGACACCTATCACAATCTGCTTCTTTGACACCTGATGACTTAAAGAAATAAGACTCACCGCATTTCTTGCTTGAGCAACCTTTAAAAGGGGCATGGAGACAGGTAGTAATCTCCACTTCTCTTCAACAAATGACACGTGGCAATCTCCACTTCTCTTTTCACTATGTTGTGGAAGTGTTCGGGATGCATGCTAGGCTCCTACAGATGGTGACACTTGGCAGCTTCCGCAGACTTTAGAAATAAAACCTGGGACCCACCACAATATTTATTCGGCAATGAAACTCAAAAAAGATCTTTCGGATGTCGACACATGGTGGCTTCCGCTGCTTCTGAGAAGATACGTGGTGTCTTCCGCTACTTCTGAGAATGGAGTAGAAAGGGGGCTCAATTGATGACACTTGGCGGCCTCCGCTTGAACGATTTGGTTGTGCCTTACTTGCCCTCCGAAAGGGCACTTGTCCTATGGTCTATGGGACACTCCTTTGAACTGCTCGTTGAACCGAAAATGGTTCAATGATTCAATGGTTCAACACTGCGTGCCATTTACACATAACTCGAGGTATTGAACCAAAAATATTGAACCAAGGCATTGAATCACCTTATTTTGGATGCCGACACGTGGTGGCATCCGCTTTCTCTTACAAAAACAATCCAAAGCCTTCCACAATTGTCACTTGGCGCTTTCTGCCTCATCCTGATACTTAGCTCATTGAAGACTTTCACTGAAAAATAAATGAAATGTGGGTGCCGATATTAAACGCGGATGCCGACACGTGGTGCTTTCCACTGAGTTGCTATTGAACACGTGGCATGTCCCGACCAACTTGTAGGAAAAATGAAAGGTGCCTCGAGCGACAGCACTTGGCAGCTTCTGCTTGAATTCGACACTTAGCCAACAATTGAAACTAATGAATCAAGAAAGGAATAGAACCCATGTTCTATTTTTGAACTCTGCCATCAAAAATCAAAATATGAAAGAACAAAATTTGTAACGCGTGACTGAAAAATAGAATGCAACGTAGAATAAAAACTTACTCTACATTATTATAACACGTCACTTGACTTAAAAGTTCCCCTTTGTTTTTTTAATTGCTTTTTTTTATTAAAAAAAATTCCATTTAAACTATTTACCTAATACTTTCGTCATTCATTACCCAATTTGCTTATACTTTGACTTCCATAGGAATAATGGCTTTTACTTTGAGCATCCTTTTGTGAGGGAATATTATTTGAGTTTTGTCATCTTGTCACATTAAATTCAAAATAAGAATTTGTTGTGTGCTTCTAGAATCTCAAAATTCAACTAAGCATGATCTTAATTTTTCAATTTTGGACTTTTATAATATTTTTGAAATGTTGAATAGTAGTTTTTTTAAAGTCACATTAAATTTATCAATATTCTTTGATTTGGATTTGAGAGAATACAATGTGTTAAATATTATTTGGAATTACATATACATATATGGGTCCTAGAATTTTAGATTCTTATAATTTGTTTGAAATCTTGAAAAGTTGTTTTTCTTTTCTTTAGTTACATTAAATTTATCAATGTTCTTTGATTCGGACTTGAGACAACACGTGTTAAATATTATTTGGAAATATATATATATAAATGGGTTCTAAAATTTTAGGACCTAAATCTTTAATCACGGTGTGAGAAAAATCAAACATTTATCTTCGGTCTTGAGAATTCATATTGATTTTTATATGAAGATTATTTATATATAATATTAATTTTATTTATGTTTAAGGAGTAAGCATTAATAGACTCTCATAATTGTAATTGTTATGAGGACATAATTTAAAGATCAATCATTTTGATTTGGTAATATGACTATTACTCTATTGTTGTGATTTAGTTTTTGTTGTTTTCTATGCAACATTTTTGGCTCTCTCTCGAGAAACAATTAAATATATTACTATATCATGTAGCAGTTCAATTTTAACTTTATTCTTATGTAATGTTTCTACATATTAATTTTACATGTAGGGTTAGAGTTGTCTTTTTATAGCTAAGCATAAGAACCAAATTTGGCTTCTTATGGTTGGCCATTCTTAGCTCTTTATGATAATTTTTTTTTTAAAATATCCTTTTTCTATTTGAGGTATTATTCTTTTAATTTAAAGTTATTTGTGTTTTTCTTTTTGTTTTTAAGAATTGTTATTTTGAGTAATATATAACAATTCAAGTTTTAGAGTTTTATAGAATTATTTAAAAATTGTGGGCTTTATCTCTATCAAACTTATGTTAAAATTTGTGTTTGATATCTCTTTTTATGATTGAAATAGTGAGAAAGGACTTTTCACTTGAGCTTAATAATAATAATATTAAGATGGGATGGGTCTCATGGGAGTAATGTTGTTGTTTTTTTTTTTTAAAGTTTAATTTATGAGATGATGTTAATGTAAGTATTAAATATTGATTTTATTTTAGTTATTAGATCTTATTGATAAAGTAGATTGTGATAATTTTTCGGGTTATGATTTTAAGATTTAGTGAACTATTACAGTTAATTATTTTTGGAATTTAAATTGGTGTTACATTTTTTACATTAATATGAGTTTATCATGAAATTAATATTTTGAAATAAGAACACATTTTGATATATATTATATAGGACCAAAGTATGCTAACTAAATGGTTACATGTAGTAAATAGATATTTGATATTAACCCTTGTTTTACATTAAAAAATGAGTTTAAACATCAGAAATTCACCATCCAAATAGACATATATTTGTAATCACTTGTCAAAAAGGGTGTTAAGGCATTAATAAAAATTTCTGTAATTATTAATGAAAAATATTATATAAAATTGTTTGAATTGTATGTCTTGGTCATAAGCCAAATATCTTAATGTGTAAATTTATGTGTTCAAAATGTGTTATTGTCCATTACATGCATATGCAAAAACATATAAATGAAGCCTACAATATAAGGTGCATAACATATTTGAATGGTTTGTTCAATACAATATAAAATACAAGAAAAACTATTTTAGTTACTAAAATATATAAAATAAAATATTTAAAAGAGGTAAAATTAATCAACATGGTTAAATAATAGAAGTAAGCACAAAATATATTAGAGATAAAAGTGAACAATTGTGTTAAATATTGAGTTTACTAAGAACTATAAATGGTATAAATGGGTTATTTTATAGTTGTAATTATGCATATAAGAATTACTTAAAATAAAAATAGTGAATATTAATGGGGTCAAGGTATTTTTTCTTCACCAATACAATAATAAAAACTCTAAAAATAGTTGTTACATTAATTCATGAATATGAATAAACTGAAATTAGATTTATATTTTTTATTATCTCTCATATGATATATAATGTTGAATAAGTCTATTTATTATTAAATTTTATCTTCCAAATTAAGTTTTGGCATATATTACTCTTAACATGAACATGAACAATTTTTTTAATGGGATTTGTAAATTAGGCTTCATCAAAATTTTAGGTCTATAATAATTATCATTTATTAAGTGTTATGTATTTCTAAAAATAATTGGCCAGGAAAAAAATTATATTTTTAAAGTTTCAAAATATGCATTTTCCAACTAGAACATGTCAATGTTCTAATTATTATTATTATTATTATTATTTTATGTATTATAAACAATTCTTATATTTACCATCTTTTTTTTATAGATTATCTATTCTTTTTTTCAAATCTTTTACAAATTTTAATTTCTTATTTTCTAAAAAATGTGACAAAACTTTAGAAAACTATTATACAAGAATGTTGTTCTTCAAAATTAAGAAAATAAATTATCAAAATTGATTTCCATCTAATTAAATTGACATACAATAACCTTTCCATTGAATTCTTAGTATATCAAATATTTAATAAAGTTTTAATGTAATATATTTTCATGTTACTAAATTGATAATTTTATTAAGGAGTGCAAGCTTATTTTTCTTAAATTTTGATAATAGAATCAACTCAACTCAACCCTCTTCACCTAATGAAATATTTATGAGTTAACATCCTAATTTGAAAGGATTGGAAGATTAAAAAAAAAACACTATATAATTACAATCTAAAAACTAATATTTAGAGGCTAACATTTTGCAACAATAACAAGAAAAAATAATAAGTTGAAATCTTACCTTGTGTACCAAGAAAATGTTATTAACACTTATTAAATTGAGAAAGATTAAAGAGTCATGCATGCCAAGAAGCATCATTTTTAATCAGGGAAGATTTGTCTAACACATACGACTTTGATAAAGGAAGCAAAACAAAAAACTACGCATTTTATGTAATTTTAATTTTGTTATGTTTGATGAAGATTTGAACCCTAAAGTTCCTCAATAAAAGTGTTAGACAATTTTGAGAATATTTCAAGAAATTACCTCACAAAACCAAGAATTATCCGGAACTTAATATTCCATCCTTGCAAAAAATGATAAAGTGGTCAAAGATAATTATTATTGAGAGAGTACTTGATGATGCAAAATTTGCTATCAAAAGATAAAAGAAGAAATATTCAAAAAGGTTTAGGAATTTTATCTTCAAATGTACTAGAGACATACAATTTAAACCTTGGGTTCAAGGAGTATTAGATACGTACAATTTAAACTTTGGGTTTATTATGGAGTTTTGAATTTTATTATAGTTAATTGTTTTGAGTCAATTAATAATTTTTTTAGTTTTTTTAAATAAAAATAAATAATTAATATTTTTTTAAATTTAAAAAAAATATATTAAAGAATTATTTTTTTGGTATTTT